>VYZW01037630.1:28837-150469 GCA_013401315.1 Balaeniceps rex
GGGAGGCGGGGCGGAGGGGCGGCCTGGTTGCTGTGGGGGTCTCGGCGGCCGGCTGTCAGGGCGCTACCCGCTGCGGTGCTTTGTGCTGTGGGAGCGCTGGGCTTGGGAATAACGCCGCTGCGGAGTGGCGTTTGCCTCCCGCAGTGGTTAGATGCGTCGCTTCGATTGCTTTCATCCGCTGCTTTTATAGGTGCTTGTGTTCCTTAGGTGAATGCCCAGTGGAAAGGCATAACGCATGGACTTGATTTCGTTATCCCTTCTAGATGGCTCTTACGGTTAGATGGATATAGGCCTGATTTAACAACAAAAAAAAAAATATGGCAGATTTCTGTTAGATACTGTAAGACTGCAGCAGCTCTGAAAAATCCTTGTTTGTGGCACTGGGGTCTGATGCTTTATTTAGATAGCTCTCTTTTAAGGCTGATTCTTTTGCTCTTGGAGTGATAATACAAAACTAGAGTGAGCAATTGAATTTTTAATTTTGATATCTTAATTGTGAGTACAATTGCATTCTTGTTCAAAGAAGATGAGTAGTGATCTATATTTCTAGATTGTACTTACTCAGCATTGGCCATGGGCATAAATGCTAAATGTTCAAAATCGGAAGCAGGATTACTGTAAGAGGGAATCAACATAAACTATCGAGATCCGGAGCATTCAGTGCAGCCTTCGACCTTTATTGACAGGGCAGAAATATTATGAAAGCTCTGTATTGAACTGTCTAGCCAGATCAGAAAAAATACTGTTATTCACTCAGCCCTGTGAATGTATTGTGCCAAAAGACATCTTGGGGAACAATGCTCCCCAGTCTAAGGGTTATAGAGGCAGGTCGTGTAAAGTAATTTATTCAAAGAGATGCCAGCCATGTGAAAATGTCAGGGGAGACTGTGGCTCCGCAGGCTATTGCAGGAAATCTCCGCTGGAAGAAGGACTTGCATATACTGAGAAGCCTCTGGAGGGAGAGATAGGAGATGAAAACGGTATGGGATAAAGAGCCAGGAAGGGTGGGTGATGGCAGCTAGATGCGATTTCTAAAGAATTGTTGTTATCCGTTGGCTTTCTTTTTTTCTTACTGAAGCTGTTTCTCGGTAAAACAGCAATGGCTGTTGCGATACCTACATGACTTAGCAGTGGTTGTAGGGCTATGAGGATGGACTAGCGGGCTCGCTAATGTGTCACAACCAGCGCTAGGTAGGCGATAAATAACATAGATAGGGAATATTTTGTTACTTCATGCAGCAGCGTAAACTTGGTGCTAAAAAAAGAGGTCAGGTTATGGAACAGTAGCCCGTTCTGCGTTTTTCTGTAATGCAGGTTAAGTGCAGTAAGTGATATTCACTAAAGCAGGATGCAGCATTCTCAGATGAAATAAGAGCTTGCAGCAGTTATGTGGCAAAAAGCGTTACAGATGCTGTTTCATCTCCATGGTGGCACGAATCCTGCAGCTTTTGGAATTACTGTGCGTTACTGAACTCTGCCTGCGCGCACAAGTGGAACAGAGAGGGGGCAAAGTGTTCATGCTACACGTATGGAGACCGGAATGCTGCTGCACATCTCTGACAGCTCCTTTTGAGTAGGCGTACCAAACCATTTTATGAAAGATGTTTTGCTTTTCCTTCAACGTATATAAAAGTCAATCAGTTAAAACCCCTTTCTTGGGTGGGCCTGTAAAGCTCATTTATATTACGTCACCTGACTAAGGATTTATTTTTAATGTGGGTCAGTTACAGGATTTAATATTTGTAGTTGGATTACTTGTAAAATAAGCATTGTATTTCATTAGCGAGGAGTACACGGATGTATTTTGTGGAACACAGATGAGAAGGTCTATTTATGCAGATGTTTAAGGCTCAGGCTGCAAAAGTTATTTAGACAGTTAATCTCTATAGGCACCTAAATTCCTTAGTCATCTGATCTGGGCACAAGTTAAAAACCAGTACGATAGTTTATCATTGCCCGTTACCCATGAGTCAGCTCCTAAATCCAGTCCGGGCTGGTATCTCTGACCACAGGCCTCCTGCTCACCATTTCATGGTTCTAGGAAAACCTTTGCAAGCTGCAGTGCTTGGGCTACGGGAACGGGATGGCCTTATGTCAGAGCGAGGATCCACCAGCAAACCCTTGGATCTATTTGGCTCTCAGTTGAACGACGGGGTTGTGAAGTAGAGCAGTGCAGGCTGTTTTCTGTGGTGCATGATGCACACCATGCTGTGGAAACTTCTGATGAGATCAGGCCAGTGCTCCATGGTATAAACTGTGTAGAGCCTTATAGGGCTTTTCTGACATACAAGCTCGTGCTGTGGGCTTGCTCCTGTTCCCAACTGATGTAGCTGGGGAGTTTGCCAGTACGTTGGACCCTTACCTCTGTCTAAGCTCATGGCAACTTTCCCAAGTTAAGCCAGCGGGAATCTGGCCTAGAGATATTAAATGTGAAAACCTAGCTGTCTTCTCTTGCTTTTTAGTGTATTTACACCTTAGAAATCATCTTGTGTTTGATTGTTATCACCAAATAACACTCGCCTGGTGAAGCGAGTGTTGGAGCTGAAATGTGTGTACTGTCAAACAGCACCGAGGTATAATCGGTGTTCTGCAAAGAGACTGCATTGAAGACTGCTTTCCCCAGTGTTATTTTTTTTCCCACATATGGTTTTCATTTGTCAGATTTTTATTATTACTCTTAAAAAATGATCTGTTGTGAACTTGTTTTTTTTAATGAACATGAGTACAATGTTGCAGCAGTTACAGCTGGACCTTTCGAGGCTTTGCTTTCCTTTAATGAAACAAGGGTTACAGAGAGATTACATGTAAGGAATTTTTCTTATGCCTAGTAGATCTCAACTTATTTAATAGCTTTAACAGAGTGATCAGTTCTATATATTTAAGCAGGCAGCTTTTTTCTATTTTGTCCAGCTTAATGTATTGTTAATCCCAGACACATTTTTTGCTGTCTATTCCTCATTAAAAAGCCCAGTTTTGCGTAGAGAAGACTTTCGTACATATTGGTAGTTGATGGTTGAGTTCATAACAGATTTTATAGTTGTTCGAGAAAGGTGGCTAGGGAGGGTGGGTTTGCGTCTGAAAGTGTTATTTCTACTTGCCATAAAACATACATAATTAGGAAAAGACACACACCAATCTATAATCTTTGTCCTCAGGGATCGTATACATCTTCCTATGGCCAAGGACAGATTAAGGTTGAGGAGTATCTTGAGCTATTGTTTTTCAGCACCATTAACATTTTTCTCAGCCTCCTTGCTGTAAGGTTTTTTTCTTGGTGAAAATGTCAGGATGTTCTTACTTTTTTCATGTCTTTTTATTTTTTTCCTGCTATTCTTTTTATATGTTGCACAAACTTTTTTTTTAAGCTGCATGTTTTTAGCACCCCAGGAATCTCCTTGGTGTGCCACCACTCCCACCAGAGAAGCATGTTATGCTGTTGTGTAGTCGTTTTTATTTCACAATGTTTTGAATGTGCTAAGCATTAGAACTTTAAAAAGAAATGGTATGTTGGTTTGGTTTATTCAGCAACCCCTGACATCAAGAGGGCAGCAAGAACTGAACAAAAGAGCCACTCAGCATGAAAATCTTGTGCCAACAGATGCTAACACACACCTGTTAGACACTACGAATAGACTAGCTGGTCATACCAGTCATGCCGTTGGAACAGGAGAGGTGTGTCGTTAACACCCTGTTCATAGATCTAAAAATACACTGCTATGAAACTGTTCACAGGTAAATGTTCCAAATTAAGTAGCTTTTCTGTTTACTGGGGTTCCGAACATATGCTGTTCTCTTTTTGGAAGAAGTGGCCAGATCCTGAAGTTACACCTGCTGAGCAATTTGCCTATGATCTGTGAAACACATTCAGGAATGATGTTCTTGGATTTAGTCTCCTGGTTTTGTTTGCATATCCACAGCTGTACGCAAGAGGAAACCATTTCTCCTTCTCTGTTAAAGTCATACTGCTTGGAGTTAGTATAGTTGTAAGAATATGAAATGAGAATGCTTCTGCAAGTTCATTGGAGAAACTGTGGACTTGCCATTGAAAAAGACTTGCAAAGAAGAAGTAGCAAAGGTTTTGTTTGTTGTTTTAAGAAAGGAATGGGGATTCACTGACAACTCAAATTTATTGGAGTGACTGCTGGGTTTGGTTTTGTTAATCATGACTCAACACAGTTGCGGGAGCGTGGAATGATCCCTGAAATGGGCTGCAGTCAGGGTGGGCAGTTGCTAGTCGTCCCTCTGTGTAAATGGATCTGTAGGAGGGTATACGCAATATGTTGGTTCTGTGAAGATACGTAGTTGTAAGCATAGTTAAAAAGATCTAGTTTAGCTGGTGGCAGATGTAGTCAGAGATGAAGATATGCAAACCTAAAGCAAACAAACCAAGCTTTTACGTACTGCTTCATTGCCCACATGATTGAACGGCACATACGTTAATGTATTTGAAGTAGCCAACCTAATGAATAAAGTGTTTATGCTTCATGTGTTCAGTACCACTGTAGAAGGTGGTTGAATGATTGTTGTGAATCCCTCCTGGCCTTAGTCCATAGGGACTACAGACCTTTAGTTCCGTCTTTTTTTTTTTTTAAGTTTGCCTTGAGTTTTCTTAAAAGACAGCATTGCATTAAGATAATGGCTGTGCTGAATCTTGTGATTCAGGGTTGCATTTGGGTGCCTGTAGTGGTCAGGAAGGATCACCCTCCCACCCCAAATTTTGTGGAGTTTTGTCTTCTGTTTTTCCACTTTCTTAGAGGTGTTAGTGGCTGGGGCGAGGCAGTGAGTTGGGTGGGAGGTGCTCTGAGGTGACGTAGAGGCTCCTCTTGGAAGCCTGGCCCTGACGTTTTAAGGTTATACTGATGCCAAATTTGATACAGGGCAGAAATTTCTCCCAAGCCAGACCAACAGGCATTTTTGGGAGGTCTTTCATCTTCACTGTGGGATTCAGCCCCTGGTAGTGTTACAGTCCCACGTACGTGGTCAAGGTCTTCTGCAAGGTGGTGTGGGGACTTCTCACTGTCAAGCAGTAATTCGGCTCTGCATTTTTTTGTTATTGTAAGTTACTGCCATTTGATCCTGAATTAATCCTATCATTCTGTTGATTTATTATAGAATGGCATGGAGTATCTGCTTTTGATTCTTCCTTTTACATGGTAAAAGGGAGCCCTGTGTTTGTAAGGGTAAGAAAGCTGTCAATAATATATTGTTTCTTACGGCACTACGGTGAGTGCTGGCTGACTGGGCAGGTTTAGAGCCTGGTTTACAGGGGGGTTGACTTGTGGTTACTGCAGTCGGTAATGCAGAGTAGAAAATACAGTTTCGTGCAGTATAACCAAATGCTTATTTTTTCCCACTCGTGAAATAAATTTTGCTTAGTGCCTAGACACCACAAATACTCCAGCTAATTATAGCAAGTAGCTCCTCTGGTTTTTTGTCTTAGGAGGGAAAAGGTGCTGCCTGCTGTATCTAAATTAACTTAATGTAGATAAATTTATTTTAACACCCACAGGTTTTAGTTTGGGCATCTGAGTTTCAAGGTGTTGGCTTTTGTCTGTAGCTAAACTAATTATGAGATTTTCTTCCCAAGGACTTTCACTGACTTTTCTCTTAGTAAACAAATATTTAATTAAAGTGTTTAAGGCTCATCTATAGCCAGTCTCTGCAGATGGAGAGCTTTGCACTGGTGGGTAGCTGGTGGCTGCAGTATGCTACTGGCATATACATTTATAGCAACACTGGAATGCAGCATGAAGCTAATCGTCCTAGTCTGTGCTTGGAGAAAGCAGTTTTTGCCTCTCACTAGCAAATTACTGGCCTCTGTGCTTTTGGAAGGGTACTTTGGGCCTACACCTGCCTTAAGGAAGTCAGTGGGCGTTTTGATATAGGAGGATCATCCAGTAGAGCACCCTTTATTAGAGCCTGTATCATGCGGGGGTCTAGCGAGGAAGTCAGGAAAGCTAGTGATCTTATTTCCCGCTCTGCCGCTTAGACTGTACGAAATAGGAAAGCAAGGGAGTTGAGCAGCATACGCTGGTTTTGGGTGCCTGAGCTATCAAAAGGTATGGGATCCACATCTCCTGAAATTTGAACGGTCCTTTAGTTAGCCTGACTCAGATGATGAGTTGGGAAAAAAATGGGCTTTAAACTACCATGCTGCAGTTCATCTTAAGTTAACAGGTACTCCTTGTCATCTAGGGTCCATATGTGGTAAAGATAGCCTAGTTAGTTTAATATTTGCTTTATTTTTGTGACTTAAAATATTGTGACCTTTTTCTGCACATACTACGAATAATTCTCTACAGCTTCACGATACTCAAAGGTGAATGGATTAATTGCTTTTTATTTCTAACCTTTTTTAGAGTAACATATTTTTATTGTCATTTTAAATGCTTTTAGGAGGACAGATTCTAAGCCTGAAAAAAATCTGGTTGGCTTTGGTGGAGCTACACTGGTTTGCACCAGTTGAAAATCTGTCTTGCAGTCTTTAAGTTTTGATAAAACAAACAGCAGAACCTGTTGTATTTTATTCTCTTTGTGTTTTTTGCATCAGAGAAGCTTTTCCTGATCGTTTTTCTCATTTGAAGGCTGATTGTACTGAGTGACCTCTTGCTACTAAAGAGTGGGTCAGTTTATGTGGGAAAGTCTTCGTCAATGTGTCTGGGAGATAAGTGGGACTGCATCCCAACAAGCGTTGTGCATTAAATACTGGAATGTGCTGGGGATCTGCCAGGAGATTGGAAGCAGGACTATGCGACAAGCGCGAATGCAGTCACACTCTCCCTAAAATAGTACTCTGGATAACAGGAGATCTGGAAAGTTATCACTTACCTCATTTTAGCACAAATTCTTTCCTAAAAATGGATTATTGACTGAGGGTTCAGGGGGATTTTTTTTTTTCTTGGTAATATATTCTGTTTGCCTCTTAAGAAAGTTGAGGGCCCTCTCAAGCCTTTAGCTGAAGGCAGGATAGGACTGCAGGTAAGAATGAAAAAGCTGTATTAAAACCATACAAGTGAAGCACAAACCCTGCAGTCCTAGCTTAGGGAAAGCTGTCTATATCTGAATGAGAAATGAGATGGATTTTTATCTTAGTGTAGGTTAGTAGTAGCATCTTCAAATTCATCTTGAGCTGTCTGGAAGCATCAAGGCAGAGATAGATCAGTTCAGTGGCCTCAGACACGCCTGGGCTGGCTGTCGGTGACAGGATTTTGGCACAAGGCACTGGATGCAAGCAATCAGTATTTGGATATTAAAATGAACAGCGGTTTACCACTGCAGGCCGTATATGGTTTTGTTTAAGGGTAAAAATAAGCAAATTTGATTTTCGGCCCTGTGTCCAATTTGTCAACAGAAGAATCTGATTGTACAGCTTTAGTCGTTGGCGTAAGCCATTTAAACTTAAAACCTGTGATGCCTAAATTAGTTTCTTACGGAAAGAGGATGAGTTAGCTTCTAAATGGGATAGTGTGAGGAAAGTGCGGGGGCTGGGGTGGTTGATGGTTTGGAGCAAGGTTGTAATATACTGAGTCAGCAGGTGGTTGTGTTCAGCCCTGGTGCGAATCTGCTGTAGGAACGTATGGGTTGAAATAACTGTTCCCTGGATATGTGTTTGCATTGCTGCAGGGACCTGGACAAGGAACTTGCTAAAAGGAAAAATAAAAGGGGAAATGTTACAGAATAATGAGATTCAGAACAAAAAGTCTGGACTACTGTAACTCATGATTTTTTTAGTGCACGCAGATTTCGGGACAAGTGATGAGCTGCGCTTTTTAAAAGGCAAATGGATTACTTCATTTGTGGAAAAATACCCATCAGCTTCTGGTCTACACTACAAGCCTGGGATCAGTTTAGCTCTTGAGGACCACAAGATGTAACTCTCCCATCGTGCCTGCACCAGAACTGAAATCTCTGGCCCCAGGTATTAGGCCGACATGGCCTGTGCTTGGAAGAGAGCAGTTCTATGTCCCCTGTGCCGCAGTCCCCGAGCTGCTCTGTGGGGAGGAGACTGACTTAGCCTGTTGTACAGCAGCGGCAGCTGCAAGGCTGCTTTATGTTATGCTGGTTTACAATACATTGGGAAAGGAAGGCTGTTGCACCGGCTCAGGATAAAGTGGGGTGCGGTGTTTATGTTCCAAAGTTTGTTTTGGGAGACAATGCAGCATACCAGATATGCCCACTCTGCACCACGGGGGGATTCCCTGACCCCAGCTGGCCCATTAAGCCTGCTTCACAGCTTTCCGTCGCTGGAGTGTGTAAAGTAGCTTTATTGCTGGTCAGGATCTGGCTCCAAGGAGTGATGCTTGCATAAAACTCAGGTAAAAGGTAAATAGAGGTAAAGTAAAAAAAAATGCAATCCAATTGAGTTTCGTCTTTTTCAGTCTTGCGCACCTTCAGATTATCTCTGTGTATCAGGAGGCATAAAAATTTCCAGAAATTGCAGTTTACGTAGGAGATGTGAATAATGGCTAATAATATGTTAAACTGCCCTGAGGAGCTGAAAGATGGGGGAAGTAGGTTATTTTTAGAGGTCTATTCCCATTGTATGCTAGACAAACAAGAATAAGATTACTTTGAGTTAAACATACCACAAAGAATGAAAGATATTTTTCCCAGACAAGTGTTGAAGTAACCATAGTGTAGTAATGATCTATACTATCTGCCAGATTAGTAATGGTACTCTCAACTGCATTCTTCACTTTGTTTAGTAAGAAAAGAGGGACCTTCTATGCTTATTCTCATTGCAATAAGAAAGTAAGAATCATAAGATTCTTCTTTCTCTGTGATGCTTAAGAACGAAGGATCTGAGTCCCCAGCTGTGCCAAGTTACATAGCCACATCCCAGTATGTGAAGCTGTGCTGATTTACATCATCACAGTCTGTGGCTTGAGGTTTTAAATCATCTTTATATAAAAATATGCAGAAGAATGTATCTGAGAATTTTATACCGCTCAGTTACATTTCTGAACCACGTTAGAAATGTACGGCTTGTAAATAATGTGGAAAGATACCAAAATGTTAGTAAATAACTCTAGGAGTCAAGGATGATAATACCCTCTTCGTGGGCAGGTGTGAGTGGTAGCAAGCCCATAGCTCTTACCTTATCTGTGTTTTTAGTCTTAAGTAATCCTAATTGGGTAGTAAATCCTGAGTGAGATTATGCTGCTGGAGTGTGTGTGAGAAAGATCAGCGTTTAGATACGCTGTGGGGGTATAGCAGGATCTAGAGATGCTTGTTTAGATATTTATTGCTGATAGGCCGAGGTAAACCAGAAGTTTGATTGCTTCAACTAGGATCTTCTTCTGAACAAGTGGAAAAGAAGCATGGTGAAGACCTAATGATCTGTTTGCTGAAGCAGAGCTGACAGGTGAGGACCACATGGGCATACCAGTGATAGGTGGAGCACTGAGTTGGTGGAGGGCATGCCAACCATTTTAGAGATGTTTCTACAGCTGTTGCTGACTAGCAGAAAATGATGTGAATCACTTGGGGTTGCAGTGGCTCAGCTTGCTGTGAGAGTTCAAAGAGTCACAAAGTTCCTCAGATTCCTGGCATGGGGCGATGAACCTACGTGTCACCTTAAGGGCAATTTGCAGAGCGGTGCGTCCACATTATTCCAGAGTGCCTTTAACGGTAGTACAGCTGTTTTCATTTTTAACTTCTGGTTGTCATAAGCTGTGGCAGGATGCCAAGGAGCCATGGAAGAGCTTTGGGCCTGAAAGTAATTTTTGGCAAACTCGATGAGATTGGCGCCTGTAGCAGCCTTACCATTAAAAGTTCTATGTGTATTTTGATATAAATGCATCTCCTTTCTGATATTTAGTAGCTTGGCCATAGTATCACTTGATGCTCTAAAGAGAGATAGGAGGCCATGCAAATATATAAAACAAGGACAAAAATAACTTTGTATTTTTAATATTCTGTTTTGTGGATTGATCAAAACGTTGCAACTTTAAGACTAAAGTGCTCGATGGTAATGAATGTTGAGAAATGGTCACTATGCAGGCAGCCTGACTACTTTATCAGAGGGGAATTTCCAAATTGCATTCCAAGCATGTTATTAAAGCATTAAAGAGATGGGAGATTCACCTTGGGCTAACTGTCCTGAAACTATGCTTCTAATACATATACATAACTATTATGCAAATATTACTGTAATAAAAAAAACATGTTTTGAATTTGCTTTGTGCCTCACAGTGGTTCACACACTGGTCAGAAGTATTTGCAGTATAAGCTTGATAGGTCTTGAGGGAATGTATGTGCTGGTATTAGATTGTAGTTCTCATGGTGTTGCTGTCTGAACCTTATGTCCGTGGGCCTGGTTTGGCAAAGGAGCGAGGTGAGGAACACAATCCCAGTGTGAATTTACTCTTTGTTGTGTAAGATTAGGGTCTTGGACCTCTTGACTGTGTGAAAGGTAGACCCACACATTTAACTTCACAGTGTGTTTTGTCTGTGCTTTGTGTTACTATACTGAGATCCCAACCTTTCTAATTCTGGGTGAGCTGCTTTCTGAAGCAGTGAGATGTTCGTGTCAAGGTGTTAACAGTGGCACTGCAGCGGGCTGAGGCTGGGATCTTTGCAACTCTCCAGTCATGTCTTTTTGGAATATGGAGCATGGTCCCAATGAGTGCTCCTAAAGATTTTGGTTGAATTGCTCTTGCAGATGGCAAGCTCATTTGTTTTCTTCCAGTGTTCTAAATGATAATCTTGTTTTCCTGAAACAGAAAGTATGTAAGTTACCTTAAGTATAGTGAAAAATATTTAACTTTGGTGAAATATACCACTTAATTTCTTTTTGTCTGAATTGGCCTTAGTGTATAGTAGCAGACTGGAATGTTTTGTACATAGTTTCCTTCCTTGATTATGTTGTTAAAATTAAAGAACGCTTTCCATTTTTGTTGTCATCAGGAGCAATAAATTCTTGTTCTTTTTAAAAAACCTGTCCATTCTGGTTTTGGCTTTCATTAGTGCAGGTATTTCTCTTCAGAGTGCTGGGACTCTTTTCTGCAGTCAACCCGAAGGGCACAGTTCACCTTTGGGAAATGCCAAGTGGAAGATTGGTGGGTGCTGAAACGGTGATGGCCATGGTTTTAGCACTTCCAGATCTGCTTGCTTTCAGTCATAAGTGCCAGGAAAACATTGCAGTATTCACTTAAGTTCTCTGGGCAGAATACTTTTTTTAAGTCAAGACTTTAGAGTGTATCAGAAGTCAGAGGCTAGATGGCTACTGTTTTTTTGCTTCTAAATGCTAATGGGTTTTGTGCAGATGCATGGTCTTTGAATATTGCACCTTAGGAATTTGTTCCCCAGAATCACTTAGAAAACCCTTTGCTACTCCTGAGAAGTCAGTGAGCTGTCTTGGAAACATGATGTGCCTTGCCAGAGAGAGCACCCTGTTCCCTGGGGTGGTGGTTTCGGAATCAGAGAGTTATGGTGGGTTTGGGAGGCTCCAGTGCTTTTGAGCAGGGTCACAGGTGTTTTTTCAGGTATTTGAAGCCACACAAATGTGGGGTCACAGCACAAGAAAGTGTCTGAACGTCTGCTTGCCAGGATTCTGTTCGAGATAACCAGTGTTAATTTTTATGTCTGAAAAATGCTCTGCTGTTAGTGCTTCTTTCAAAGATGTGATCTTAAGAGGTTAAAGCCTAATCACCTGGTGTCCAAAGTTGCTGCAGCCTATTTTCTTCCTAATAATATTACTGTGAAATAACTGCATTAACAGCCTGTTCCTGCCTCTGTGGCGCTGATAGTGTATCAGTAGAATGACCAAGTGAGTCTTGCCTAGGGTTTGGGTTTCTCATATAAGGACTGATGAGCCAATTTCCAGAACAAATGACATGTTTGGGGAAACAATGTGGTCTTTGTATTTGGAATACTGGCACTTGGCACATTTTGATGTTGATTTGTTGCTAGTGGACCCAGGTCTCTTTGACAATGAAGGATTATCCTTGGTCTATCGGTACTGAGTTATTTCACTCTGGCCTGAACAAGGGTTCCTGATGTTGGCAGTCTGATAGCCATGCAAACTGAGCCTCACGGGAAGCTCCAGGAAATATAATGGGATTGATTGGAATGGTCAATAGCATAGCATTGTGTTTGATGGTATATTGTTTAAAAGTTGTATTTTTTAGGGGGAAAAACCAACCAAACAAAACTGAGCTTCTTTCTGACTTACTGGTTTCAGAGTGAAGGCTACAGGCTACCTGTAGCATCAACAAAAAGGAGGAGGAGGCTTTGCAATTTCAGTATCATAGCAAAAATGAAACAAGAAATGAAGCTGAGGGGATTTTTATACAAGCCTTTAGTTTGGGGGTTGGGTTGGTTTTAGTTTTGTCATTGGTTCTTTTAATTATTTTTAATTTCAAGGACTGTTGAGGGATGAGGAAGAAAGGAGCTATTGTCCCAGTTAGTCATGCTGCAGTGTATGCCTGCCTCCTAGCCCTGTTTTTAGCTGTAGCCTGAGGTAACACCTGGTTGGGTTTAGCAGCTGGATGTGTTGAGAAGCTGTCATAATTACTAATTTTATGCTTTTGCTGCACGGTGGTTTCTGTTGGAGACTACAATAAATTTCCCCAGCTCTGTTTCCATGCAGAATCCAAAATGGCATGGAAAGTACAAGCCTTATGCACAAAAAGACTGTGTCACAGTCTGTTCTTTGATTGCCTCTCACTGTACTACAGTACCATGATTGTAAGTCATCCATAAAGTCAGTGCATTGCTTAAAATAGGCCATTCCTTTTACAATTGCTATTACAATTTGAATATGCAAATATTAACCCTTCTCTATAGCGTTCGAAATAGCTGCGAGTAGAGAAATTCTTTCATTAGTCTTACCAGAGAAGTTAACTATTCAGCGTGTCAAAGGTTCGCTCCCAAGGCTGGAGCTATGTAGGCGTTGAGCCGAGGCTTCTTCACCCCCTGTTTCTTCACCTCTAATCTGTTGTTATTGTTGAACAAAGAGTACAAGTGGGTGGGAGAAAGACAGAAGCAGGAAATGGATCAAAAGAAAGTGAAGAGTATTTAAAATCAAATAGAGGAAATAATGGACCAGAAGGAATGCAAAAGTAAAAATATGAATTTAAAACGGAAAACTGTGTTCACAGAATTTCATCAGGACAAGGCTCTGATCCTGGCTTTGGTGCAAATGGAGGCGTAGCAGTGAGTTGGGTAGCAGGCAGCACCCTATCCAGTTGGCAGGGGGTGCAAGAAAGACCTGCCTCCTCTCTGGAGGCTGTGGGTTCAACCCTGCACGTTTATGGCAGGAGGACTGAAGATTGTATCAAGCCACTAATTGCCTTTTGGGAGGCCACTGACAAGGGTGGGTGCAATCTGAATGATGGAGCTTGGTGGGAAGATCAAGGGCTTGGCAAGTTCAGATGTGTGCACTTAGTGCTGATATCCTCAGCCTATGTGCTGTAAGAATGCACGAATGAAAGGCAGGTGTTTATTTTTTTCCCCAATGTTGTTGTACATTAACAAATGTAAAATTGAATAATAAAATACCATTTCAGCAAGATTGTTTCCTTAAACTTGCCATCAATGAAAGATGTATTGGAAAAGAGAATTTTCTCTAGGGTGAAATAGAGGACAAACAAACAGAAATGACTGCTGTGTATTTAATGGGGAAAAAAATGTACTTGTCATGTGGCTTGAATGTCATCTTAATGACACTATGAGGCAATGAAGGGAACCAAACAATGCACACCTTTTATCATGGAAATGACGTCTAGAAAGGCTTTCAACAAACACAGTTTAGCCAAAATGAGTGGTTGCATTGTCATCTGCCGTAACAGAAAATCTAATTTGTCCATATAATCCTGTTGGTCCAGGTGCGTGATGGGACTGCTGTTCTTCTAATTGCCTTTGAAGTTCAAAATGAAAAGAGATCCTTTTTTCCATCTGTTCTCTAGCTTGGCTTCTTTGGGTAGGGAGGAGACCAGCAGTAATATTTCATGGAGCAACTTACCTTCGGTTGAACCAGTTGCATTTTGCTGGAAACCACTCAGATGGTCAGCCATTACAAGCTGCAGTCCTCTTAGAAAAGAAGACTAGAGCAGGGTATTTCCCCGCGGTCCCCAACTGTGTGATGGCCGGCCAGAGCACTTGCTGTGCATTTCCCAGCTGTGTTTCACAAAGGGCTTTGCCAGCACGCCAGGCATTACTGACCTCTTCTGGAACAGGGAAACTGAGGCAGAGAGGGGCCAGCTCATCGCAGCAAGGCTGGGTGTCAGGCTCCAGCGTGTCAGGGCTTGTCCCAGCCCCATGCCTGGACCCCATGGCCTGGCCCGGCTCCCCAGTGAGAGCCAAATGCCCCTGCCCTGCTGCTTCATGCTGCTGGGGCGCGGCTGTGGGTGCCCTTTGGCTGGAGATTGCTCGCGCTCAGGCAGGGTGGATCCCAGCAAGGCGAAACTGGGATGATTTTGGTGTCTGACACTATTATATGTGGCATAATGGGCTTGTCCTGGATTTACCCCAGGAGAAATGCCATTTTGGATTGGGTGACATGTGCTGTCAGATTGACCGCTGGTGGTAAGTGAAGAGGCACAGTAAAGCTCTGTGTCGTCAGTCTGTCTGGCCGTATCGCAGGGGTATCACAGTACTTCAGCGGTGCTAACGCTCTCCCTCCGTGCCCCAGTAGCTGGCTTTGGAGTTCCCACCTTTAGGAGGTGCTCCAAGAAAGAGAAGGTCCCTCTGTGTTCTCCCACCTATCCTGGCACCAAGCCATATTTCTCTGGTCACAGCTTTATGCTCACCAAACTTGCTCTCTAACCAAAACAAAGCCCAAAGCATGTAAACCCAAAGGGGCACGATCAAGCTGAATTTCGGTCACAGGTGAAACACCAGGAAAAAACGCTGCTATTAAGAGGGGAGGGGATGTCATGGCTGGTCATACACCTAGCCCACACAATTTGGTCCTGGTTTACGATGGCCTCGTTGCTGCTCGGGGTCTCTAAGTTAGCCAATGGTTTTTCTCATGACCAGATCACCTGTTGACGTAAGTGGAGCCGGTATTATTTCAGCATGTCTGTTTGCATTAGACTGGTATTAGATCCCTCAGATCTAATACTTGTGCCTGCATTCATGCTAAAGGTGGCTTTCTTGGCTTGAATATAGACAGAAATGAATTTGTTATTAGTTACCCTTCCTTCAGTAGTCAAGGTAGAATTTAGTAGCTTGTCTTCGGAAGGTAACGCTAAAGTGTGTGAAATGTGTGTCAGTGATTTGTCTGCAGTATGTTGTGCAAAGAACTGACCTGCAGACCTTCGGTATCCCCTTGTAATGTCTTTACTTGAGCCCTGTTAACCACTTTAAACAAAAAGATGTTGACATACTTTTAATGCCATGTTAGCGCTTACTTGGGCAAGCAGTTAAGTGCCTTATTTTAATTCAGTAACATACTGAAGAGATTAAATTCTGGACGCTGGCATTGTAATCTGGGCAAAACATGCCCACAGGCTGTAACCACAGGGCTGGCCTCCTGAATAAGTTAATTTTTATTCTCCTCTGTGTTACATTTTAGTTCTCATGGAAAAGAAACATGGCTGAACAGCATCAGCTCTGGATAGCACACGTCTGCAGGTTGTGCATTTCTGTGAATATGTGATGGCGCGTCCCCCTTCTGTCAGTGATAGATCCTAATGCCTCCTGTCACGTACCAGCTTCACCATTCTCTGTTTGACATCCCCAGCATCTTTTGTCCAATTCAATTTTATTCAGTTATACTTTCATCTCTAAATGTTGTTTGAAAAAGCGTGTGGTGGCACATGGTCCCTACAAGCAAGTAGTGGTCCTCATGAACCTGCCAGTATTTGCCCGAGTTGCTGCAGCGGTGTCTTGAATTTTTTTAAATGACTTCCAGTGTATACAAAAGTAAAAGTATCTGAAATAGCATAAGGGACCTTGGCTTCAGTGCTTATTTTTCATTGACAAACACTAATTATTTAGCAACATGAATCAGATCTTGGGAGGCTTATTTTAGATCAGTTCCTGTTTCTTCTTCCCTGAGCAGTGCTTCAATCACGGTGGGAAAAGCAGTCTCAATAAATGATTGGGCAAGCCTGTGTGCTCTGCTACCAAAGGACGCCACACAATTCTTAGACCTGCTCTGCAAAGACTTACGAACAGGTCCATTATCCATCTTGGAAAAACTGCTGTGTTTGGAACGGGGCCTCTCCCTGTGCTCCTGCACAGCCTGCACTTCAGCCCTGTTTGACTGTGTCCTGGCTTCTAAGCTATTTTTCTCTCCCCCCCCCCCCTTTTTTTTTTTCTTACTGCAATCTATGTGATTGCCTTGAAATGCTCTTGTGAAGGTCATTTTGCCATTCTGAACTAGCCTCACTTGTTCTCTAAAATTACAGGTATTGGTAGAATACCAGCTTACTCGGTGCAGCCTAAACACTAAGGCAAGCTGATACTTGCCAGACTAACAGAGATGTACTTCAAGGGTGGAAACAATGGCCTTTACGCTAAATAACTTAATTTTTATGACTGCAACAAATTTGACTTTTTCAAATAGCTTAAAATCAAGACCAGCTTTGTAAAGGTGAGCAAAATTGAAGATTATGTGAATAAGAATGCTGATACTTTTTTTGGAGCGGGGGGAAATGTTGTTTAGATTTATGCCTGGCTGTTCTCAGTAGGGTTAAATTGCAGATCCCTTGTCCTCAACTTGCTCATAAACCACCTTTGATTAAATTAATAGCAGATTCAAGTGGGAGGAAGGAGAGGGAGCTGTGCTAGTCTTCATGAAAAAAAATCTGCCCGAGGAGCAGGCAATCCCCAGCCGTAATTCCTACAGAGCTGCTAAAACATTCCCAGTTTTTGCTGGTTCAGAACCTCTTTTCTCCTAATCTTTGCCTAGGTATCTGAAGGCAAATTTGTCTGTGTCTTCATTTGTCAGTCAGGGTAAAGAAATTAGGGCTATGGTAGGAAATTGAGTTCCCGGTACGCAGGCGAGCTAGCCGCCCTTCTCCCTGTGCTGGGGAGTAGGATGGCAGGGAGCAGCGAGCGGTGCCGCAGCCAGCCCTTGAGCTCTGCCCAGAGCAGCGCTGCCCTGCGCTTGCTTCTTGTTTGGGGTGCTGGCTGCGTTGTGCAGCCTGGGCCAGGGTGGCCTCACGTGTGCTCAGGTACCCTGTCATCTGTGGGAGAAGCCCTAAACGGGGAAAAAACCCCAGAAATTCAAAAAAAAAAAAAAAAAAAAAAAAANAAAAAAAAAAAAAAAAAAAGCCCGAGCAGCATTCATGGGGCTAGAGAATTCCTGCATAGCCCCGTGGCCACCTGATACTCTTAGGGCTCCTCTTCTCCTGAGGAGGTTTTGTGGCCTCGCTTCAAGCGTGTCTGCTTTCCCGCCTAACTCGCAGAAAATGAAAAATGCTGATGGGTGTAACTTTTTTTTTATTGGTTAAAATCTTTGTGGGTATTACCTGGACTTGCAGAGAAGATAACAACCCCCTTCTGCCTACTCGGACCCTGTGAGCCTTCAGAAAGCCTCGGCAGGGTGAGGGGTCCTGAAAACCCCATGCTAGAGACACATCTGCTGTAAACTGAACTGTTCAGATTAATGAAAGGAGAGAGATGACAGTTTTGCCTTAGGCTCGGAGCATCGGAAACCCAGTTCGTTTTGATGGGAGTTGTTGGTGTCTAACACCTGTAAAAAATTAAGCTTCTAGCATTATGCTGTAGGTAAGAAAGTGACTCTGGTTTTGAATCTCAGTGCTGTCTGTTTTGTCTCAAATGAGGTGCATAGGGAATTCCAGAAACTGTTACTTTGGGGATAGAAGCGTTACTTTTGATATTTTCTGCTAGTTCTGTTGGTAAAGACACTATGATGACACTAGTTTTTAACTTGTCAGTTGAAATGGTTAATGAATTTGTTGTTTCTGCTCTTGTGCTCTCTGTGCAGTAGCTGTGCAGTTACTGCTGTCTCTCCCCAGATGCTGTTCTGTGTACTCTGGCCAGTTTGGAGTGCGTGTGTCAAAGGGGGCACTTGGTGTCCAGCAGTTGTGCCTTCTGTTAACAAGAACAAACTGGACACAGAGCTCTTCTAGCACTCAATGGCAAAAGTCAGTAGAGAAAGGTTTTACACTAACAGAGAGGTAAAATGAAAACGTGAGTATCCGTTTCCACAGATCCACAGTCTGTTGCCTTGTTTGTTTATTTATTCCTCTAAACAATTGACTCTCATTTTGGACAATTGACGATGACTGTTCTTTCTTAGCTAATAGCTTTTCTGTGGTTGGGTTACTCCTGACTGACACCTGTATGTAAGAGGTTAGACCCTTGCCTTGTGCTAGTTGGAGTGGGAGATGATACCATTGTTTCCTCCTTTGGTGTTGGGAGGAGACTGTGAGTAAAGAGTCATTTTTATCCCATGAAATGATAGTCCTGGTATCTAGTTGGGTACGTCTCGGAGGTAAGGTGATAGCTGGCAGCCATTGGTTTGTAGAGAATGTCTGAGGCACTCTGTAATTTCCTGCTCTCTGGGTTCCCCTCCTGCTGTAACCCACACCCGTATGCTTGTTTGTTCTGGTTTTGGCCAGTTTGGAGAAATGCCTTGCTTTGCTGTATCTAGTGCTATCGTTTAACACTACAGCTCTCTGAATACAAGAAATCCATCCAGGTATGTGTATGCTTAAGGCCATAGAGTTGCACTGATGCTGAATGTGACCTGTGATGTTTACAGTAGGTGCCAGAAATGCTTATTCTAAGGTATAATAAGCTTTAGGGGAAAGGGCCTGTTTTAAATCAGTGTCTGTGTTCAGTGTTTCTGTTACTGCCATATGTATGGGCTCCCACTGTTAACTTGGCGGTGGATAGTCCCCAGAAATGTGATAGTGATTTTGAGTTTCACCCCCTCCTGTATTCCCTGCAATAACATCTTTCAATCTTGCGCTGTGCCAGGGTCCTGAGAGAATCTGATAGCAGCCACTGGTGAAGTGAGCAGATGAATACAGAGGGCTTTTGGGCTGAGTGCCTTTGTTTTTGAAGTTGGAGGTTTTCAGCAGTCTTCAGGAATTCAGAGGTTTTATTTTAAATCAGGATTTCTATTCATCTTTCAGTTAATTTCCCTGTTCTTGCATAAATACACAGGTTGCAAAAAGATTCTGGAACAGAATAGCACTAGTTAAATACTAAATGCTGCTCATATCCATTTTATACTGAAATACATCATGATAGGCTCTGAAAAGTGTGCAACAGAATTAAGTTGCAAAACAATCTCTATTTTGTTGTACAGAATGTAGGATAATTTTGAATGGTATGAAGTTTTAATAGGCCTTAAATCTTTGTAAAATACCCAGCATAACTCTTCTGTGCCTGCAATTCATCAGTGATTCAGCCAATGTCAAAGTCAAGCAAGCACAAATCCCCTTTATATCATACTGTACCATCTGTCTAATCTATCTGTGTCAAATATGGCTTGTTTGGGTCTGTCCTTTGACAGTCTGTTCTGGATAGATTAAATTAAGATTTCTGGTCAATGAATATTTTTCTCCTGATGTTTGTAACTTGGGTAATAAACATCTTTTTCATACTAGTTTTATAACTTATTTGGTAAACAAGAATGTGGTAGTCAGCACAAATACCTTTTTGTCATGGTTGGCCAGAGTGCTTTTACAGCTCCAGCACCTTTTCAGCAGTTCCTGAGTACAGTATTAATGTGAAATACCTGAATGAAGGGATTGTACTTTCAGGCACTTGCAAGGTAACAAGCACCCAGATGGATAGTGTAGATTCTTCTATTGCCTAGAGCTTGTTTTCTGTTGATCACTGCTACCCTGGAAAGGCTCCATTCCATTTGCCTGGAACTTGCATTAGTTTTGTGGAATGTCAGAAATGACTATTTGAAAGAACTTACTGCTTCATTTCTATTTCATTTTGCCAGTCTCTGTGCGCTGTAAGCTGTCCCTTCTAAATGGTGGAGGAGTGCAAGTAATAGTATTGCAGTATGACAAAAATAAACCCTGAATTTTGCAGGTAACCTGTTCTTTTGACATCTTTCCAAAACCAAACTGATGCAGTGACATACGTCCTTGTGGATTACAAAGGATGCCAATGCGACTGTTGCTCTACCGGCAGCTCCTGTCTGAGCGAAGGAAGGTCCAATTTGTGCAATGCTGGCTCTGTGTGCTGCAGGCGTTAACGTGGTTGCATAAATACCGCACTGTGGCATTGTCTGGTGATTATTTGCATCTACCTCCATCTCCTGCACATAGATGTGACTGGCTTTTAGGCAGAGAATAGTGAAATTTTCAGGATTCAGAAATCCTGTGCTTGCTGAGGGCTCTCTAGGAGAGAGCCAAACCTCCTCCCATGCTGGCAGGCTGCTCCTGGTGCTGCAGTGGGTTGCAGCCCCTGCCCTTGAGCGGTGCAGGGTAGCCTGCAGGAGGGATGCTCAGGAGCTCAGGGTGGGAGCGTGACTCATGCATCTACGTGACTGGCAAGTTGTGTTGGCAAAGGATCAGCTTTGCACCCCAGCTCTGCCGCTCCTGCACCATGTCTGCATTGCCTACAAGTGTCTGCACACCCAGCCTCCGTTTTGGTGTGTGCCAGCTCACTCCTACGGCTTGGGAACTTGAGTTTTCTCTCCGGGGCTGCTATTAAAGGCAGCATAGATACAGCCTGCGTTCATCATTACCCTCTCAAGAGAACCAGATTGCAGAGTTTTTCCTGAGATGCCTGTTTGGAAAAAGAAGCCAGGGACTATCTAAAAATTCTGCATTTTTACTTATTCAGTCCCATTACTGCGCTCCACCTCTCACCACCTTCTCCTAGCCTCACTTAATTTCTCCCCCCCCCCCCCCCCCCTCCCCNTTATGCGGAGAGATTCCTGCTCTCAAGACAGCTGAGCCTGATGTACAGTGCCATGCTGAAGGGAAAGCAAACTCTAGTCATTCAGGAATTAAAATGGCTGAATCATTGTGTGGTGAGGCAGTGTGTTAAGATGGAGTCAACCAAGCAGATCATTCTAGAAGTTAGAGGGGGGCAATTTTGCTGTCATTGTTGAAACTGAGGCCTCTTTCTCTATGTTGTGTTGATGTTGATTCCATCACTAATAGAAATGTTTTATATAAAATTCCGCCTTCAGTGCTTCATTCTGTCCAGCTGTAATACCAAGTGTTGCATAAATAGAAACTAACAGCAGGATCCTCAGGGAAAGAAAGGGCTAAGCAACAACCGTAGGTCCATTTTAACCTCTCGCTGTCTTCACAGCGCGTGGTTTTTAATGGAGAGTATAATAATCAAAAAGCTAACATAGTGTAATCCTGAGGTTTATATTAAAGCCTCTTACTAGCGCATCATGCATTTCAAAACACTCCCATTAATATATTCACTTCGAGAAATGTACTGATCCAGACGTTTTCTGATTTTACTCTTCCAAATAAGGATGCTTTAATTACTGTTGACCTGATTTGAATATGGGCTTGACTGATTTCATTTAAAATATTGATTGCAGTGCATTGGGTCGGTCATGTTTTTGCTTTATTCCTGTAACAGCTACCATCCTCGCTCAAATCTGGGAGTTTAGATCTTAATTTTTTCCATGATGCCTGGAGAAAGAGAGCTCTAATGCATGCATTGGGAGGAGGGATTTTGCCCACTTCAGGATCTCAGAGTGCATCCAGTTCATTCCCGTCTATCGGTGACTTAGGTGACGTGCTGTTAATGAGGGGCTCACTGTTTTGTTTGGGATTGCAGCATATTGAGCACACTGCACCTCACGTGAGTAACAGTTGGCCCTGTTGCTGCATCACCCTCTATTTCTGTGTTTACTGCATGCAGACATTTTAGTTGTGCCAGGGAAGGATAAATTGCACTGCTTTTTAATACGGTTTAGAATTCCAAATAGGTAGCAAAATACATAGATTGTCGAAGACTTTACGTGCACTACGTTTTCAGGCCAGCCATGTGAAAGTCATTCTGTATTTGAGCTTTTCTCTGGGAGCTGCAGGTGCCCCTGAGCATCTGGTGCTGTGTCTGTCTGCCTGTCTTATGCCTGTTCCCGCCCTTCCCGTCACAAAGGGATGCAGGACCGACCTGGTCTTTTCAGCTAAAACACTCCTTGCGCTTTTATGTGCTGTTTCTCGATTTGGCTGTTGGTAGCGGACTCTTGCATGCTGCATCGTGGGTGGAGGGCCACTGAGAAAATGGTAGTCGGGGCTCCGGGAGACATCTGGGGTCATTACAAGCAGCAATGCCAGCGCAACTTGTGAGGTCTCTGGAAGCCTACAGTAGTGTTGCACTGTTATGCTGCATTTTTGGTAATGAGGAGAGTTGGGCTTTCTCCAGATGAATGCAAGCTACAGCGGTAACATGAAAGCACAGCTGGTTGGGTAGCAGGGAGGGGAAGATCACTTGATCACAAGTAATTGCTCCATTTTAAAAAATGCCAAATGACAGTGAGTGTCATTTGAAACAAGTGACGGAGTGGATCTGTACAATATGTTAAAATCATTCCTAGTAGGAGTAATAGAACTAGTCCCACTGTCTTTAAAACTGTAAAACCAACGGCAGTTTTTAAATCCTTCAAAAAAGAACTTTTCTCAGTGTTTTTTTTTTCCCTTCTCTGTACTCTTATTTGGCAATGCTTTGAAAGCTTTAAGATCTTATTTTTGCCTTGAAAGTGAACTAATGCTCAGGATTTCCCTCGAGAAACAAAGCTTGTAGAGCCTGAAAAGCACGCAGAGAGCATTCTCCTCTGGAGGTTTTTCTTCGCCCAAGATGGCTGTCTAGAGTGATCTGTAGGAGAAAGGAAAAGCAAGATGATCTGGAGAGCTGCCAAGCATTTAAAAGGACTGTGTAGTAAACAGTCATTAGGTGGAAAATGATCAGGATTAGCGCTTTCTAAATTGCTTCAAGGCTGTATGGTTTTTTTTTACTGTAAATCTGCAGGTGTAAATCTTAAATATGTGAGAATCTTAGCTTTTACTTTTAAAATATAAATAAGGTTCTAGCATTTGTTTGCAAGCATTCCTTCATCACTGTATCACCCTGTCATACTTAAAATGCAGAGAAAAATGAAAAAGACCTGCCATTGTTATTTTCTAAACAATTCCAGAGCCTGGTTCTTGATTTTTTTTTTTTTTTTCCCTTAAACTATGTGAGAGGCAATACTTCTATTTTACAGGATAATTCATAAAATTGCATTTGCAATGTCAAATTCTATACTCAGATGTCTTGTGTGAGTTACCACCTGGGTTATCTCAGGTAGGTATAGCTATTTTAAACGTGGATGTGATTGCCCAGCTTGAGTACAGTAAGCCGTACTCTGGAAGCGTTTGCTTTCCACTCATCGGACTTTTTTTTCTGCCTTGTAACTAGCCAGATTCTGCATCTCCCTGCTGGTATCTTTGGGATGTAACCCTTCCTCAGGGTTAACATTTAGTATCCATATTAATATTTTTTTGTTTCTCACCATTAATTCAAGAAAACGGTATGATGGTTGTCTTGTTCTGGATAGGCCCTAAGCTGTTGCCCTGAGCAACAGGGAATAGTCTGGGATTCTTTTTCTTCAGTTGATCACGTCTATCTCAAGGCAGTCAAGGAATAATAGAAACTGGTTTATTGTGGCTGAGCACCGTACAGCCCACAAACTGGCTGTGCGTTAGTCATCTTATATAATTCTTCATTCTTATTGCAGGTACATGAAATACAATAACATTGACATAAGGACCAATCTGTTCAGTATCTAAGGCAAGTGATCAACGGCATGTGAAGGATGTCTCTTTCAGTTTGTTTCTTCCTGTATGGGAATTGCTTCGTATATTTCCATAACCGAAGACAATTAAAGGCACTAAGGTCTTCTGAATTTCAGGGAAACGGTGGAGGTTTTCCATAGCAAGCCCTGAATGCAGGGAGCATGAATCAAGAAGCCAGAGCTATAGTGAAGCTGAATACTACTAGCCAGCCACGTTTTTGTCCTTGGAGGCGGTTGGCCAGATTAAAATCTGATCATAAAACCAAAACCAACCAACCAAACCCTCATCTCCTGGATAAACTAATGTAATTCTACTTTCGCGCTTCAGGTTGGAACTTAGTGCAAATTTGGGCAGTCTGTGCAGATACTGAGGGAAACAGCACAGTTTATCCACAGTTTCTGAGCCATGTTGTAAAGCAACAAAACATCAAACTTGTTACACGCTTGAAAGAAATAAAATTGAACTGGCTGAGGATTTCAGGCCATCGGTCCATCTGTTGGAAACAGTAGGAGGCAGCTCAAAAACTGTTCAAGGAGTGGAGTCGTTATGTAGTGGAAGTGTTTCCTCACTTCATTTATTCACAACGAAACTGGAGAGAAGGGGTAGTCATTTTCTGACACAGCAAAGGTTGGCTTGCCATCCACGGAAGAACATTTCATGGTGTAAAATGGAACTTTTCTGTACTTGTCATTTTTGAACGTTTCTTTTTGCCATCTGAATTCTCTGGGGTAGATAGGGAGGTTGGACAGACCTCACCAGTGTTGCTGTCTTCAGTGTCTCTTTAGCCATGTTTAGTATAGAGACAGGGTGGCATCAGGGTGTCTGTCACACCAGCCAGCTGGTGAACAGGGGGAAACCCTGTAGTGATTTACACATTTGTTGTGTAAATAGGGATTTTTTTTTTTTTTTTTTTACTTTGAACCAAAAGTACAATTATGATTGACAAAGTCTATTTCAGAGCTGTAGGAAAAACTTAATCTCCATAGACCTTTTTCCAACCCTCCCAATTTACCAGATCTACTATTTTTCAGATGGGAACTGAGTGTCTAAATCTGTAATGAGGTCATGACCTTCATACGGTCTGTGTTGTGTAAGCCACATCATCGGAAAGGATGAAATCATTTCTCAGGAAAAGTTTATCTGCGGCTGTGGCCTGTGGGAAAGGTGAAGGCAAGCATCAGGTTATCCGATCAAGTCACGGTGTGCTTCGGGCAAGGAGGGGAGGGAGCCTGGCTGCTTCTTGCTTGACGGTGCTGGAGCAGAAATGTCAGCTGTCACACATGCTGGTTTGCAGAAATGCAACCTTTTTTGGTGATTTATCCTCTTTTGTTAGTTCTTGGAAAAACAACCAAGTGAACTTACCTTGTTTTGCCGTTTTATGCTGGTGGAAAGAAAGCACTCATGATGTAATTTGAAATGGCAAAACCATTACACGTCAGTTATGAAAAATGCCAGTGATTTTCTTGTGTTTTTACTTTCATATTATTTGCTGTCAGCTGCAGTACTTTGCACATTCCAGATATTTTGTAGAATAAATTTAATGAACCAAGGTTCAGAAATCTGGCTGGGACTGGGTTACTTTTATAGGCAGCATAATCTGAGTGTTGGCCTTGGTGAGGTTTGTGCATCTGTATAGTAAGGGAGAAGCAATGGTCCCCAAAGACATTGAGCAGATGTTGTTTGCCAGTAAATAGCGGGGGGGGAGAAAAAGGTGAAAATGATGAGGTATTTAGAACAGTGTCTTTGGGATGATGAGATATTTTATCATGAATTCTAAATGCTGGGGATTTGGCATGATGTGTCAGGTTTAGTTTTTGGAACATGAAGTAAGAATTGAAATAGTCTGATTGCATTTGAAAGTTGCCAGATAATGAAAACAACAGCCAAGATCTTATTTAAATATGAAATGAATATAAAGTGGCATTTGTGGAACTATGAAGAGAGATTGTTATTGAGAAGAGACAAGCGGAGATCAAAAGTTATTGGTTTTTGAAGGAGGAATTCTAGAATATTCTTCACGGATAGCATGCATAGTTATCTTATTAAAACTCAGAAAGCAAACAGGTGATAGAAACAATATGTAAGATACTGTCCAGCGGATAGAGCTTCATAAATCTTCAACATCTGTACCCAATTATTTAGCTTCTCTAGATTTTTTTTTTCCCCCTGTAGCGCACATTTCTCACTATGAACTAATAGTACATAATAATAAAATCTTGGGTGTTTGCCAGCACAAACAGGGTTTTGGCTAACTTTTAGAGTGTTTGTGGAAGTAGAAAAGCAATGCAGCTGTTGGGTTGGGTACATGCCAACTGAGGATCTATTTCCTAGACAAAAAACTCAAATCAGAATGAAATAATAATCAGATATTTTACATATCATTGCTTTATGCTGGTTTTTCTACAGCTTCTGCTGCTGCATGTTGTGAGTCTGTGGGATTTGTAGGCAGGTTTTGGGCTTTGCACCTGGTAACCGGTTGAAGCTGAGTAATCGCAGAACAACTACAATGTATTTGCTTGTGTTTTGTTCCTGAGCGCTTCACAAGATAGGGTTTGAGACCTTAGTGTGAAAATCCTTTGTATGATAGTGCTGTTTGCCTCTGAGGTCAATGCAAAGAACCATGAAGCTCTTGGACCAAGTTATTGTTATTTTTTTTCTGTTGCTGCAAAGCTGTTTCCATTCCCTGGGTATACAAGGCTAGCAAAGCCGCTGTATGCAAATGAAGCCGTATTTACATGTTGCCAGGAGCTGTTTATAACGAAGTGCCAATAACAATAGTTAGATATTTTGGAAGAGCTAAATGTCATTGGTTTGTTTATTTGCCTCTTTTACTTGGAGCGTTTAGAACTGTGAATAACGTGCACCTCAGAGGAAGGTACCTTTTGCTTTGGGCACTTCTCAGCGCACCAGCCTGCATGGCCCTGGGGAGCAGAGGGTGCTGGGGAGCCCTTCTCCTGACCCCAGTGCCTGGAAAACGTCTTTCCCTGGTTGTGTAGCCAAGGTCCATCCTTGCTGGGGTCAGCTGGGGCAGAGCTGGCCGGGTGTTGTGTCACCACAGCTGCAGCTTGCCTGCCCCAGGTGCAGCTTCCTTGGCTGGAGGAGCTGTACTCGCTGGGAGTGGCATCTCGGGGGTAGCAAGACGGTGGCTAACGCGGAGCCGGGGCCTTGCAGGGTCCTTCAAGCTTGCATGGGCAAAAATAGATTGTACTGTCTGAGACTGATGAGGTGTTTCAAGTAAAACTTTGTTGTTTTCATCTGGTGTGACTCCACTGCTTTTTCTGAAGTTATTTATTAGACTTTTCTCATGCCATTCCTAAGTACGAACACTACCATGAAGTCGTGGGGAAGAATAAAGAATATTCTGGTGGTCCTTTTAAAGCAGCCAAGGCAACTTAGGTAATTGCAGGAGCGCCAGCCCTTCTCACAGGAAGTGCAGAAGCATACAAGATGGTACTCTAGTAGCAAGCTGACATGAGAAACCTGGAAAGTGTCATCACTGTATCGTACATAAAATGATAAATATCTCTATCTCGCATGAAGCAGTATATAAGGATGTGCGCTAAAATACCTAACAAAAAAAAAAAAAAAAAAAAAAAAAAAGACTTAACCATAGTTGAAACATCAAAGAACCAAGCTAATGACCCAAGTTATTTAAGATGTAGCTTTTCTGGGCTTTTGCTCCACATCCATCATCTTATTTCCCAGGGTTTTAAATTCTGGCCTGCGTGCTTTTTCTTCCCAGGATGCATCTCAAATTGTTTGGTCACAAATGCCCTGAATAACAAATTGACTTAATTTAGATGGCATTAAGGCTCTTTAACCCATTTCAAAGGGCAGGGATGCGTTGAAGACCTACAGGCATGCATTTAAATTAAGGCAATAATGATATATATTTCTTTTCCTTGCCTGAAAACCCCTGACTATTTTATCTATGCATCAGATGAAAGTTTAAGGGGAAAGGTTTCTGTTAGTCTTGTTGGGAGTTGGCCAAAAAAATGTGAAGAATGTAGAAAGGAATTAGCAGCTGGTGTCCATTTAAAACTTCAATGTGGCCAAATGCAGGCAGTATGCTTAGTATTACCTGTCTTCTTCCTTTGGTTAGCACCCACTAACCCACTAAAGGTTAGTTTAGAAGTGAGGAGACCAGTTTGGATGCGGTGCTCTTATTTTTTTCTGCCAAGAGGCTAATGAGTGGATGATGTGTGTTCTGTTTCCTCTGGGGAGGATGAGATGCATCAGTGGCTCAAGCTGTGCTTGGTTACTTGAACCAGAAATCTTGTTGGCCTGGTAGAATTATGCTGTATGCTATCTAACTTGGTGCTTTACTTGTATGACTGCTGACATTTTCCTCTCTTACTGGGGAAGGGTCAGTTTTCAAATAGCTTTCAGCCATGTTTCTGGTTTTGCGTGGTCCAAAATACGCATGTGCACAAAGAGGACCTCGTCTCTTGGAGGGGAAACGACTGCGGAGTTTTGAAATAGAGTCCTGTGCTCGGTGCTGCAACAGCTGCAGGCGTTGGGTTTGTGCTTGCTGGGCTTCGTGTGTACACACCAGCGCTTGCGCCTGCAAGGTTTATGCCAGTGAAAATGTGATGCTGCTGAAGCAGACACGTGCGTGTTGTTGGCATGCTCCCTCCTTCTCTAAGGCCTTGCTGGGGGCACCTATCATCCCAGCATCTCAGTGTAAAAAAATTGTATGTTCTTTGTAAAGAGAGGAGGAAAAATCATGGACTTGAAGAGAAATACATTAAAGATTATACAGCAGTTATACAGTAGTCTAATACTTTCCCACTGAAGAGGGGCAGAGGATGTAGTCGCTTCAGAGGCTTCATGTGCAGGTACGCTGGGGCAGAGCCATGCCTTCTCAGCTCATCAGCAATGGGTGCACTGGCCACCTTGCGTCAAAACTTGCAGTTTGGGCTAGTTTGCAGAACAATTTTTAATGTGTGTTTTCAAGTGGGGGATTTAATATCAAACTGCTCTGTTCTGTTTCTCAGTTCACTTTCCAAAGATTTCTGAATTCAGAGAAATGCTGGCATTCCCTAACTGACAGTTAAGTACTGTCTTGACATAATCTCACCAAAGCAAAAGTTGTCCCATTCTGTTAGTAATTCTGGTTTTATTTTCATTAAAGAAATAACAGCTAGAATCCATATGGTCCCTATAACATACTCCAGTGCTGCACTAAGTTTGCACACCGAGAGGCAAAGCTTTGCATGATCTTGGCTGTGACTTGGGTTTCAACATCTGAAGGAAATGCTTGTTCTGGAGCTGTCTTTGAGCCTCCTCTGGGACCACCACGCTGTCCAAACCCAAATTTTTCACTAGGCCAGTTCCATGTCCAGACCTCACTGAGCTGATTAAGCATCTCTGGTTAAAGCAGACCTAGCTCAGCTGGAGAGGTCTCGGGAATCTCTGGTACCTGGACGGAGTGCCAGTATGAGAGCAGCTAGATCATCTTGGTATTGCCATGGAGTAACTAGTGCTGTCTTATGTCTCTTCTTAATGAGAGTCTCTGGGTATTTGGGCTTGGGGTTGCTCCTTCGTGGGTTGGTGCTGGAGCTCAGCGTGCTGCTGAAACCAGCTGTTGCTTCAGCTATGTTGCCTGCTGTTGCCTTATGAAACACGTTAGCAAATCTTTCCCCATTCCCACCCCCGGAATCTGGTTTTTGTTGTTTGTTTGTTTGTTTGCTAATTCAGAGCCTGCTGACTGTGTAGCAGGTTATTTCTTCCTGGCTGGCCCTTTAAATTGTTTCCATGCTCTGCCTGCCTGGCTGTGAAATATCGCTAATAAACAAAGCCCAGAACAAAAGCCTACACAACAAAACATCCTCTTCTCCCTAGGCGTCTCCCTGGGTGCGGTTTCCCACTGCTGCTCTGCAGTTTGGAGGCAGAGCCAAAACAGCTCAGTCTCATTCTTCCTGCCCTGGAAGTTGTCATCAGGCGGCCTCCCCCGACCCGCACCTCCGAGGAGGGAGGAGGCCGCCTGTACACAGTCTGTCCTGAATTTCTCCTCCTTGGCTGAGTGATGGAGCCTTTCCCTGCCCTAAAATAAAAAGCTTCAACACAGGGGAGGTTTGTCTAGGTGTAAAGCAATATATCTTGAGATTACTCTCTGTTTTTCTGTCCTCTCCCTTGTAGACACACCTGGATTGGCAGCGCCGTAAGCGTGCTCAGCCTCCCACGGCTGCATCTTTTGTTCTGGCTGCACCTCAGCTCAGCATTGCGGCATGACCCAGGTGGGCGTCGCATCCTCCTCCCAGGGAAAGGAACCGGGAGTTCACGGGGATCCAGGGAAGGGGAAATAGCGCAGAGCCTGGGCAGAGGCTCTGGGTCACCCCTGCTCATCTACAGGTTGAATGTATGTTGATTGGGCTGGGACGTGTGTGTTGCCCTGTTTCTCCCCAGCAAGTACCTGGACGTACATGTAAATCTCTTAGCACGTGGTAGCCAGGTCCTATAGACTTCTTTCTTTCTCTGGCTTGAAGTAGCTGTTGTACCCTGTTACATTCCCATTTTGTTCCAGTTTATCAAACACGTCTCAGCACTTGAAGTGTTACTTTGGTCAAAAAGTAATGCTTTGCTGCACGCCTTTTTGTTCTGTGTGTGTTAGCTATATAGTGTTCCAGTAGCTGGGCAACAGCACTGGGAAATAGCGTTTTGTATTCTCTGTACAGACTGTATCCTCGGTCCATGCTCCTGACCTCCAGCAGTTCCAGTCGCAACGTCGACTGTGCACATTTATTAACTGTCAAAGAAATTGGAAGATATATTAATAACAAGGCTAGGAAGGGTGGGGTGTGGAAATGGAGAGGGGAAAATAGAAGTGCAAGAGAGACAGCCGTTGGCTGGCTGAATCCTCAGGCCTGTTTACTTGGCAGCCCTCCTCCTGTAAGGAGGTCAGAGCTATTGCATCTCAGGTTCCCAGAGAGAGACCACAGGAGGAGGAGTATGCTCGCGGATGTGTGTCAATCCACTGTCGCCAGCTTTGAGTTAGCTTTTGCGTTCACGCGTTGCAAAGGCAGGCTCAGTTGTCCTCTCATTGTAAATGTTATTCACGGCTGTTGCTTCTGTATAAGACCCTCTCAGTAGGAGTGAGAAGTGAGGCAGAAACCTCTGGTTCTGGATTTATGATTGATGAAGACACGTTGCACAGCATCTCTAGTCCCTCTCCCGTCCCCAGGAACTTGGCTGTAGCTCTCTTCGTTCGAATGAATATAACAGGTGTAAACTTATAGCTACAAATTACATGGTCACATGTAGGCGATCACGGTATTTATTGAATGATCAAGTGACTTCTGAGTTTTATGCTTTTTCCTAAGGAATATTTCATTTTAGGTTGCAGGCTAGCTAGACACTCCGTGCTGCCTCTCCGTGGCCTGTGACGGGCTGGGTACCACCTGGCACTGCCAGTTTGCTGGAGCACTATCAAAATAAACAGCGATGTCCCCGAGGGCGTTCAGGTTGTCTGGGACTTCCTGCCAAGTTAGGGTTGTGGCTAGGGTCAAGCTGTTAAGGTTTTTCTGCTGTTCCCCGAGCACAGACAGTGATGCCTTCATCCAAAGAAGAACCAAATGTCTGACAGACTTCAGGCAGCGGGAGGTCTCGGTCCTGTACTGACACACAGCTGATTTCCAAAGCTTGGTGCTCTGTTTCTCGTAAGCTGGGTCATGAGAGAGTAGAGACCAGAAAATGGAAAACTCCTTTCCAAGGGTAAGTGGTTTTCACTGGAACTCTGCTCTGCATGAGCACTTCAAAAATACTAAAAAAGACTTTCTGTTTTGTCCCACTAAAGAAAAAGGTAAATACTACTGTAGACAATTGCCCTATATTTTCACATTCTTTTGGTGAAGGTCAACCCACAGATAACTACTAGAACATGGTAATACTAAATATTGTCCTTTAAATTCTCAGTGACTGCGGAAGGAATTTTTTTGGTAGTTTCTTTGGAGGCCTGTTGATAACTGTTGAAATGTGCCAGCTTCCCTTCCTGCCAGACCATGAGGCAGGATGTCCCAGGTGTCCTCCACCAGCTTAAAGACCCAGCATATTCATCCATGAGTACTTTCAGCTGGATTCTTTTGAGGTGTTTGGAAAGTACACCTTTGCCTTGCTCCATGATCAGGACTGAGAAGGGTCAAATGCAGAGGCTTTTAACAACATCACAAGGTTAGTTGAAATCTTGAATGCTCCTTTGAAACAAGGTCCCGTCTCCATGGCATGTCTCTGTAAAAATCTGCTGGGGTAGGCGTCCATTCGTAAATACGGAGACAGCCATATTTTCCCTTCCTTGTCTCTTCTGTTGTAACTGTGGAACATCTGAATTGTACTAAAGCTAAAGTGTGTACCAGAACAAATGTTACCTTGACGGTGAGAGCCAATGTAAGAAAGGTCTTTCCTGTAATTCCAGAAGGGACTGAACTGACCTGGAGCCTTTTTGATTTCAGTGCCAGTTGATTTCCTCCTGTTGATTTCATTCGGCTTACAACTATGAGTACCCTTTGTGGTATATATGGCAAACACATTGTTAATCCAGCCTACTCATATTTTTAATCACTTTGGATTAACTATATTACTGCCATCAGAAGGTTTGTGGTATTATGTTATCTTATTTATCAAAAAGTTCAGGTAATTCCGTGGTCGAAATTTTCTCTGTAAGTGTTTTATAGTAAAATAAGTACGTGGGCTGTAAAAGTTGAAGGGCGCTTGGCCTGCTGACAATCATATTCCTCAGAAAAAGTATTGGCATGCCAACTGTTCGCTGCAGATGACCCCGCAGATCAGTGCACACAGGTGCACAAGCACGTATTACTTGTCTTGCAAGCCCTAACAGCATTCAGGATGCTATTCCAGTCACTGTCTGGAATATAGTCCCTGATTTTGCTGCTCATTTTTCACTTTTTGGTTTCAGAGAGACCAGCTGCATTTGCTTTTGGATGGTCAAGCACCAGATCAAGTCTGCAAAGTTTGCATAGCAGATTTGGCAGATTTGTCTAAAACTTAGGAACTGGCACTTGAATTTTACTTCATGGGAATATTTTCATTGGGCCTAGGCTTTGTAAAAGGCCTACCTTCTGGATGGGTTACCCTACACAGAAATGCAGCTTTTTCTGAAAATGGGTGGGAGATCTGTTAACTGGCATATAGAATTTAACAAATGATAGGTGCAGGAATGGAGGTGGGGAGAGAAACTGTAGATAGAGCAGAGCTGATGAGCTGGTCCCCCAGGTTTTTTCCAGCTAAGCCATTTGCATAGTGGGACACTCCCAGATATCCTAATAATTCAACAGGCTGCCTTTAACTGACTTAGGAAAGACTCTGAGGGTGGTGAAAGTGTTTTTTAAAAGCAATTGACTAAGAGCTGTGCAAATTGAAATATATGGGAATTATTGACTTAATGAGAAGCAGAAAATAGGATGATGGGTTTTAGAAAATGCCCAGTTGATGTTTCACAAGAGAAGAGGTTTTGGATGCTGAGTTTTGGCCACATTGGATGTAAAGGTGTCTTGTGAGATTGAGTGAAGCCACGTTTAATCCATGGACCTTGCTTGAGCAGCCATGGACTAGCTTGTGATGTACTTATTTGAGCTGAACCTTACACAACTGCTAAATTGCCTTTAGCCCTGACTCAGCTTGTGTAAACCTTGCCCAGCAGCGATTGTTGAAGGAAATCCATAAATACATGAGGAAAGAGGTCGAGTACTCTCTGCTTTGCTTAAAAAGTGAGTAAGGAGGTTGTATCCTTTAAGCCTGGGACTAGCACTCACAGTATGTGAAGTTTTATTAACACAATCCTCACACGTGTTATGTGCCTGTGTGAGTAACTCAGTGCAGGCTGTGCCACCATCCAGTCTCTGTCTGGATCCCCGTAGACTTTTCCTTTCGGTAGAGATGGAAGAATATTGCTCGTTAGAAACGTGCTAATGGCTGATTACCAGAGCCCTCCCCACCTCCCTCGCCTTAGCAGCTTGACAAAATGTGTTTCACATTCTTCAAGTGATGAGGGGAAAAGGAAGGGCAGTCCCAGAAGGGATTTGGTGCTTACTCCACCCTGAAGCGTTATGTGTGGGTAATGTTCAGTTCTGCTTGATTTTTGTACTCCATTAACTTCTTTCAGAAAACTGCCACTCTCTACCGAAAATGTCTCAGTTCTTTTCTGGTTTAGTCTTTTCGTGGTTTGTGTATAGTTAGTGGAGGAGCATGGGCTTCTCTAGAGGACGGTTCAGAGGCAATATCTAATCTGGGGTGCTCCATAGAGAAATGTAGGAACCTAGAGAGTCTCACCCCACAACTCCTACTGTGTGTCTGATCTTGGATGAAACCATTATGGAAGCCTCCCCACCCCCTTTCTGTTTTTAGGAGGCTCTTCAAATAATGTTGGCATATATGGGTTGCATCCTCAGCTGGGTGGAGCTACCTCAGATTACAGAGGACAAATTTGGACCGTATGTACCAATTTATTCTAGAGTCTTCAGGTAAAAATGTTGGAATCCAGATTTGGTGGGTAATGGATGAGAAACTGGGTGAAATTTTGTAGCTTTAAACATGGAGGGATTCAGACTAGAAGATTTTAATGATCCTTGCTGGAACTGAAAGGTTTGAAATGGAGATTTGGTCCAGGTTTACTAAATAACTTTTTTTTTTTTCCCAGTTGTTATTAGGTCCTCTGTGCTCTTGGCTGGGACGCTGGGTGCTTAGTTGCAAGCACTGCATTTGCTGAACCAGTTTGAATCTGTCCTGTGTGTTACACATGTTGGTTGCAGATGCGTAACAGTCACCCCTGCTGAAAATGTGTGGGTTTCCAGCACAGTGAGCTGTATTTTTGTTTACAGCGAACAGCGCAAACACTTTTTGAAGTTGTTTCAATGCTTATGTAATATGTACCAGTCTCCCAGCTAGAGCGTGATATCCTGGGGACCTCGGCAGAAAAATAAGAGCCTGTAAACCATGCTTAACTCCCTGGTTGCTGGCTTTCAAATGATGGGTTATCTGAGATGTGGGAAGTAGACCTCACTCATGAAGGACGGGCTGCATGATTTTAATGACCTTTGCACGCTTTTCCAGCCTGTGTTGGGGATAGAGAGGCTTCGGTCTTGCTTTGTTTGTGCATTCCCGAAGCGTCTGGGCCCTACACGCTGATTGTGGCATTTGACTCCCCGGTAGCGCAGCCTGTCTGCCCCTTTCTATGACCTTTCAGGGAGCTTTCAGCTCTCGGCCTCCACGTCCCAGAGCGTGGACAGCCAGAAGAGTCAGCTCCAGAAAGTGGGTTGACTCAGGCAGCAAGCAGAAAAGGAGAGACAAAATACATGGAGCACTTTTGGGTTGGAAAATGCAGAAACAGCGTGGTTCTGTTTGTCAACGGAAAGATGGGATTGGGAGCCAGACCTTGCACGCGAGAGAGACAGGATATTGGAGGTCAAGGGAGTTAAAGCCTTGCCGTATTAGTACTTTTATTATTTTACAATTGGTTTAGCAGCTGAAACAACAAGCCAAAATGTGAGCGATTGTGTTGCCCACAGAACAGGGCAAGCTTCTTTCTCCAAAGACCGTGTTGCAGTTCATATAACATGAAGCAATGGTGTCTGGGCTGAGCGCAGAGACAGGCTGGAAACCAGCTCCTTAGAGTTCAGGTTAAGAAGTGGGTAGAATTGAGACATGCATTTCCCAGTCTTTGTAAGCTTTACTCACAGGACTTCACTTTTTCAGTTCAGGTGTTCTGCAGAGCTCTGAGTTTCTAACTAGTATTTTTTAAATACTTGCAGAATTTGACTTGCGGGGTTGTTTGAATCTATATGTTATTGCGCACGCAGCCTTGAGCTTCTCCGAAGGTGTCCCTGTTGCCCTGTGATCAGGCCAGTTTCCTTTCTGTGGAAGCTAAGGTGAGACTCTCACCCTGATGGGGAGACAAGATGTGGCTGGATGCTGGGAGCTCGGAAGAATTTCCATTCTCCAGCTTAAATATGGGTTTAAAATGACATGTAAAAAAACTATTAAATGTCTGTTGTGCTGCTGTTAGGAGAGAGCTGAATATTGCTCAGAATAAATGCAAAGTTCGGTTACATCTTAACTAGATTTTATTCCTTTTAATAATAATAATTACTCTGAAGTGAATTTGTTGCTGAAGAGCTGGACTAATTACCCTGGTCTGAGTCATCAGTAGGAGAAAAGCAGTACAAACTGGGAGTGAAAGCATCCGGAGGTGGAAGTCCTGCAAAAAGGGTAATTGAATTGCTTTCTGTGCTCGTCCGGCCTTGGTTTCAGAGAAGGCTACCAGAAAGGAGGCGGGTTGTAATTTTGGTTTCCTCGATGTACGTATCAGATACGTAGGAAACGGAGAGAGACCATTCTCTCTATTACAGTGGTTGTGCTCACACTTGCCTCTGGCCCATGTGGTCTAGTAACCTAGAGATGGAAGCGTCCGTATCCCATTTTCAGTCCTCTCAGCCGTTCAGTCATATGCAATTTATCTTAACTGTCAGAAAAACTGCAATAGGTTGGACTGTGCGTTAGCCAGGGAATAGTCTATTTACATAAGTAATGAGACCATCTGGGGATTGCTGTTCAAAATATATTTTCTTCAATCATAACACCATAAAAACCTCTTGACAATCCTTAGATAGTAAGTGTGACATGAAACTAACTACGGCTTAGAATGTTTCATGGAAGAATAGTAACTCTTGAAAAAAATAATGTTTACTTTAAAGATAAATGTAACTATTAGGAAGTAATTCCAGATGTGTGGTTATGGCAGAATTTTAGTGATTATAGTCTTAGCCTGTTTAGTGAATTACATTATTGCATTTAAAAGTAGCCAATGAATTTTTTTAAAATTAATTCATTCTTCAGATGGTCTGAATAAGACTGTTTATTTTCTATTATCTGAGAAACAAACAGAGCAGAATCTGGTTTATTTATGAAAGTAAATACAAAAGGTCTGACCCCTGGATACTGCCTTTGAAAATTGTCTGAGAAAATGCTCTTCCTGGTAGCTGATGCTTTCTTCAAGCCATTTCTTCTTTTTGAAGATAATGCCACCCCCCCTGCACTCAAATTATGCAATATATTTTAAAGAATGCTTTGAAATGAAATGGCTTGATCTCTTTAGTCTTATGAGGTCTTCTAGTATTGTATCAACTGCAGAGGCAATGGAGGGTTATATTTTATCAACGAAGACCGAAGTTTGCAAACTTACAAAACCTTTGTTTGCCCATCGTGGCAGGTCTGTGCTGAGTATTTTGGGGACTGGAGCGGTTGCATGCTATTTATTAGTTCACCTGCGTGCTTGCTTATCCCTCTCATTGCCTGCTAATGTCTGAAAGGCCTGGGTGTACACAGTGCTGGCATATAAGTTTAGGAGGACACAGACTAGCTGAGGAATCCCAATGCCTGTTTTCTCTGGTTTTAAGCGCTGTATAAAGGCCGCTTAGAGTTGGTGTCTGCATTGTGAATGGTAATGAAATTGGGACCTGCTATTTCTAAAGCGTCTTGTTAGCCGTAGGCTCGTGTCTGTTGTATTCTGAGAATGGGTCGGCTTGGAGTCTTCTGTATTAAGACTGCTCATGATGTTGACAGCTGAAATTTATGTTACATTTGTGTCTCCATAGAAAACATTGTTCCTTTATTAGACTAGTATTTCAGCTTAAAGCCAGGCCAGGATGTTTAAATTACAAAGGTTGTTCCTGCTGGAGCACAGGCTTTCTTCTGCCGCTGTGCGTTCTGCTTGTGCTACGTATTCTATAGTGATTTCTTGCAAGAGTGGGTGCTTTGCGCATGAGTGCAGAGTGCTGCGGTAAGCTAATGGTACACAATACAACTGTCTCCTGCTTTGTGCTGACTACACAGTCAATGAAACAAATCTGTGCTCACAAAGTACTTGTTGGAGTCGTCGAGCAGGGGAGGTCTGACAAAATTACGGTATTGAGCAGCAGTTAGTGCAAGTAACATGTCAGGCATAAAATAAATATGTAAATGTATGTGTGTTATGTGTATGCCTATATACACACATACAGTTTTTTCAGCTTCTGTCTTTCAAGTGCAGGGCTGATTTTATGGATGACAGATCTCACTTGAGGTCATTAATAGTGAACTTGGCTACATTAAGAGCTCCAGAAAAATTCTCAAACGTTTTTCCTCGTTACTCGCTGGGCAGTTGCAGACAGCGTTGGTGTTTCCATTTGTCAAATAGGGACACCCATAACTTAGAAACAAGATTTGCTGTTGTAGCTCAGCCCATCTGCAGGACCTCCATTTCTGTAGGAAGAAGCCTGGAGGTTTCTGCCGGAGCTTGTGTTTATCTTCCCTCCCTGTTCCCGGAGGCACCAGTGGGTTGTGCTGGACCAGAGCTGCAGCAGGAGTCTTAAGAAAAATTGTTTTTCAGCACAGGCTGAAGGCGGTGGTTGCACATTACATAGCCGGGTCTTTCTTTGGAAGAAGGCAGGGCGGCTTATTGCAGTTAGGATTGAATTGTGTTACCCTCACCTCGCCACAGAAGTGCTTTTGCTGCAAGGTACTTATTTTTATCACTGCAGTATGTGTGCTACCCGTCTCTGCTGTCCCTGTGTCGTTGAGCCGCATCCCAGAAACGGGAGCTTGATGTCAGCCAGTGAAAGAGGCACTGCTTTTATTTTCAGCATCTCTGCAGAATCAGAACAGGGATGCAAGTTTTCTAGCCCTATAGGTGTAGGATAACGGGCCCATTTCGTGCTCAATTTAGCTTTATCTGGGATAGATTTTGCTTCTGTGATGCTCAAGAAGGGTAAGAGAAGTGATAAAGCACAAGTTATAGTTGAATTTATTCTGGATCCAATTATGTGTACATCTAAACGCAGATGATACAGAAATAAATGACATCTGATGGCTTGTAGCATCTCTACTGAATTAGCATGTCGCTGCATCCCATTTTTAGGGTCACCGCTTTTATTTTTATAGTTTGAGCTGCTGCTTTTCCAGTGGCATATCTCCTCCTCTTCATTGGGCACTGATGAATGCAGAAAGCTGAAAAGATTGAAACTGATGCTGTAGAACAGTCGGATTCCACTCGTCGTTTATACCACGGTTACTCCATGGATTTAATTGGGATTAACCCTGATTTCTGCCTGTGTACAGAAATCAATAGGAGGCTTTTGTCCAGGCTTGATACTAGATGAGGATCAGGTGGTGAATGCTGTGCAGAAATGTTTTGGGTGGGACTTGAAATCCTTTCCCCATCTTTGCTGCTCCATCCTTTTGTTCATTCGTAGCGGCAGAATCCGTCGGGCCGAGGAAGGACCCATCCCCAGAGCTGCCTGCTGGAAAATGTCAGCCTAGGCGCGCGCAACGAAGGAGTGTCGTTTTAAAGGCCTTTCCCAGAGCAAGTCTTTTTTCATATTCTTTCTGTCTGTTGGCAGCTTACTATAACTAAAGCGATTTCTTCCCACCTTTTGTGAAGGTTGAATCGCTCACAAACAGGCCTTCGGTAAGAGCTTCTTATGTAACAGCCTCGAGTGCGGCTCCTTTCCCGTTTCTGTGCAAAACGAAGGGATTATTTGGCAAGTAAATATATGCGGAGCCTTCTCATCTGTGGTGGGGAACAGGAGAGAATCAACCCGCCCTTTTTATCCTGGACCATCTGGAAAATTAGTGCCTCTTAAGTGCGCGAGCGGTGGTAGTAAATACGTTGTTTTTCCCGTGAGCTGGATTTATGTCAGCGGCAGGATATCCACGTTTTTTGGACTGCAGGCGGGCCTGTTAAAGCCATCCATTTACCCTCCCGCAGGGACATGGCGGGACAGGGACGTCGGGAGAAGGTGCTGTGCCCTGCCCTGCTCCCCTGCGTCAGTAGGTGGCACCAGACGGCCGGGGCCCGGCGGGGAGGGTGGCCGGGGCCCGGCGGGGAGGGTGGCCGGGGCCCGGCGGGGAGGGTGGCCGGTCTCCCTGGGCTTGTCCCCTCCCCGCCAGCTGAGCAGGCGGCGGTGAGAGGTGATCTCTGCGCGGCCAGGTCCCCCCGCGGGGTCGGTTGTGGCAGGAGGGACTCCCCCATCACCTGCTGTAGCTGCTGGTCTCCCCGCCGTGAGCTCACTGCCTGGGGTTCTCAGCCTGGGCTGGGGTCACTGGGTCCTGGGGGGAAGCGCCGGGCCCGACTCCACAGCTTGTGCCTGGTTAAAAGGTGCAGCGCTTGTGGAGGAGCTCCAGGCTGTGACCCCTTGTCTGTTTTGCTGTTTTAAGCAGCTCAGGGACTGAGAGCTCGCAGGGGCGAGAGCAGAAGGAAACAAACAGATGGACCCACAAAATGAGAGATTTTTCTCAGATACTCTTCCAAGTCTTTCTGTCATATGACCATTTCTATCCAAACCTAGTCGCCCCCCCTTTCCCAAATATTTAACTGCATTTTTTTGTAACTATTACATTTTGATAAAGGTGAATTATGTGTTTGCTCTTCAGGGTCAGCCTTTGGGTCTCTCTGAGCGCTGACTTTGGAGGGATTGGGTTATGGAGGATGCAGCGCAGATGCTACTTCACCCCCAGTGCTGGGGAGAGCGTTGGATCCGTGCTTCCAGGCCAACGGCTGTTCCTGCAGGGTTCGCAGCCTCTAGTTTAGCAGCCGTTTATAACCTTCCTCCTCGTCCCCTAGAGGAGGTGTTAGGCTCTTTTATATTTAGTGCTGATAAGTACATGCAAATGCTGATTAGAAAACGGTATGAATATGCTAACAGTATCTGACTGCCTGAAAGAGGAGAACCTCATGTAAAGAGTTGCGTTGGTGGGCTACCATTTTGTCGCTAGGGAGAGTTCAAAGCAATGCATCAGTAGTTGTTTTTATCTGGATTAGTTCATAAATAAATTCTCAGGACCGGTCACAAAGCCAGCATTTGCATGTGAAGAAAGAAATGTTTCCCCAGGTCTATGTTAAAAGGCTTCTGCTAGTCAAATGCTTATATGACTTTTTAAGCATTTGCACTTTTTCATCAGAATGTGTACCATTTTGTAAAGGTGTTGAGGTCTTTTTTTACACTTCAGGTTTTTCTTAGCCTAGTTATCCATGTCTCCATATGCTGTAGTCAACATTCACAGATTTATAAAGCCGATGGGCTGCTTTTGAAAATAACAGTTGTGAAAGTATCTCACTGCACCGTTTCATACGTGTTCCACTTTGTGCGGAGTTGAACATGACAATTCTGGATACGTGTATGCAGCAAAGCTAATGCCTTGAAGTCTTGCTTTTGTCAGCTTTGAGTAAAAGTCATTGTTTTTTGAAACCAGAAGTCTCAAGCTTGAATTTTACAGCTTTCTTCTAATACATGTATATTGTCTAAATCATTATTATGTATTTTTCTTTTACAGAGGTTTTTAAGAAGAATCTGATGGTGAGAATAGGTTAAGAAGACTCAGGATGACGACAACAGTAGCGACAGATTATGACAATATTGAAATCCAACAGCAGTACAGCGATGTCAACAACCGCTGGGATGTCGATGACTGGGACAATGAAAATAGTTCTGCTCGACTGTTTGAACGATCCCGCATCAAGGCCCTAGCTGGTAAGCACTGATCACGTGGGCAAAACCCTGATGCTGTATGTGTGTGATAGTATGGGATTGTGTCTTCAGTGCCTGCACCTTGTCGGTGAACTAGAGCTGAAATTTTCCTGAGGTCAAGTGCAGTTTGGCCAAACAATTTTTGAGATTTTGTCTGTTGACATCAGTGGGACTTGATGGTCTCACGTTGCTCTGCAGGATGTGCTCATATCTGATGTTTTGCAAACACTTGGCTGTTCAGATTTACTATGAAGACTTCTTTGGTGTACGCACAGGAGACCAGAGATTTCATCCATGTTTTTGGTGGTTTTTTGTTTGGTTGGTTTTTTGTTTGTGGTTTGGTTTTTTTTTTCCGATTACAAGGTTGTACTGACTCTGTTTCTCACCTCATCAGTCTCATCAGATATTAGCCATTTTGGCTGTGTATTCGAATTGTTTTGATTGGATTTCTGTGATTAGCAATGATGTTGGTTTTCAGATTTGGAAAAAATCAGAAGGATAACAAAATGCTGCTTCAAAATATCTTCATGTGGAGGTGTTCAAAACATCTCACCTGTCCTGAAATGGAGGAATGTGGTGGATGGAGATAGTTGTCATTCAGTAAATAATGCTGAAACTATAATTTTTTCAGAAGAAGTAAAGCTTCTGAAATACATACTGTCTTCCGCTGAATTACACTGTCATCAGCAGAGGAATGAAATTTGATTGGGCCTTTGTTGTTGTTAACGTATTTGATTTTTGTGTATTAAAGGCTGTACATTAGCCAAATTTGTTTATGCAGCAAGGAGATTATGTCATGTCCTCTCAGCTCTGAGGCATTGCCCTGCAAAGCAAATTTTGTGCGTTCTGTAAATGATTTCCTGACTCTTATGGTAGCATGCCCACATTCCTGACCTCTGAACAAAATGCCTCAGTAGTGTGGGACATACTGTAAGCATGGAAAACAGCTCAAAATATGCTGAGCTTTCTGCTGGTGAAATTTTAGTTATAAGGACAGTTTTAAACCCAACACTTTATAACATGTTAGAGCAGGTTTATTAAATTAACCGTACTGAGACAAAGGTATCATCTGTTTCATTTGTGTTTCTGATGAGACTGACTCTGGAGCACAGCGTCCCCTTTCTCCTCTTGGTGCCAGCCGTGGGGGTGAGTTAGATGCAGAACACCTTTACGTGTCAGGCACAGGGCAGGATCAGGTTTGGAGCTGAGCAACAGGGAAATGAGAGAGTTCACACAGGTGGGCAGAGCAGATCATATAACCTTTACTGAGAATAGTAATGGTATCGACTTAATGGAACTGCTCACAGAAAGGATGTGTGTTAAATTTTGCTATCCTTAGAAGACTTCTAATTACAGCAGTTCTCATCACAGTGTGCATTTGAAATTACAGGTAGAATGCCTGGCCTGGAACGGGGCTGTGCTGGGTGGGGTCAGAAGCAGCCTGACTGATGCCTGTGGTGGTAGACGAGAAGTATCTTGACTTGGGGGTTTTTATAGTTTGATCTTGTTTGAGGAAGAAACTGCATTTTATTCCTGTCACATGAGTGGTTGTAGGTTATATATTCCTTGGGTGGGAAGTGCTTTTAGTATAGAAGTCATTAGCAGCGTTTGGGTCCCACATCTAGCCTTTACTGCAGTTGGTTGTGCCACTTTTATGGCAAACGGAGCTCCCCACCTGAGTAATGAATAATAAACATGAAACTCTTACTTCAAGGAGAAGTAATGTAAGGAAAGTACTTGAATTATTTAGATAGCCTAAAACAAATACCAATGTCAAAGCAAACAATTTTGCTGAAGATTCTATTCAGAGGCATATTTAAACATTTTCCCAGAGTATGACGTATTTATTTTTTTTCTTAATAAGCGTTTCTCACAGTTATTTTAATTTGATACGTTTCATACCTGTAATTCTCTGCTGTTAGTGTTCAGAATACTGTGTGCTGCCAAAACTTGGCTTAGCGTACTGCACTGCTGCAGCACTGCTTGAAAGCCTAATCATGATGCAGGGAGAGAGGAACGAAGAGAGGTTTGTATTGCAAATCAAAGGTTATAGTTAAAGGCTGAGCCATGGTACTCCTGGCACCATTCAACATATATTTTCGGATATGCTGTCTGGTGGGCCATTTTCCCTTGCATTTCCCCAAAAAGGCACTTCTGGGTTTTTAAGTGCTGCAGCCTGGAGCTGGGGTAGCAATAATCCCTGTCATTGTACTCTTTAAATCGAGACAGGCTCTTTCTGGAAAGGTGCACTCTAATTCAGCTGCTTGTCACAGGATCAGACACGATAATCACTTCTGAAAGCCTGGGCTGGTAGTGCACACAAAGCCACACTGGGTGATACCAGGAGGCTCTTCTGGGCTCTAAAACCCATAAATTTGACTGTCTGTTGCACCATCACTTTCTGCTGGGCGAATTTCACTGCGCTCTGAAGCAGAAGTAGTTGTGCACCACCTGCAGGGCCCAGATTTACTGCATAACACTCTAATCTGACTTAGATGGGCGCTGGCTCTTTGCGGGCACAAATATCTTCCCACATCTCCAAGACTGGCCATCTTCTGACAACAGCACTTTTCTTTCCGGAGGTCCTAGGTTAGTTGTATCTGAAGACTGCCTGTGGATGTCTGGCTCTTTCAGTATGTCTGCCTTTCAGTGAAGTGACAAGATAAATCAAAAGATCATCCATGTCTTGCAGTTTATGAAATGCACATGTATCATTATCTCCTTGTCCTAGTACAAAAGGTTTCAAAATAAACAGACCAGGCACTGGTTCTTTATTCCTCATCTATAGGATGCAAGGTGTTGCGTTCAAAAGTAGAACAGCAGTAGGCATTTTACGCTGGCTGACTAACGGTTCTGTACTCAGGGTGAATCCTTCTGTTGGTGCAAGCATCTTCTGCCCCATCTTCAACAAGTTGTGAAGTGCCTCTTCTGTGAAGCTTCCATCTTGTATTGATTCTAGTTTACTGTAATTCAAATGAAGCTTATTTCCTTTAAGGTAAAGAAAGGTAGAGAGCGAGTAGGCGAGAAGTGAGTTCTGTAGCCAGAGTCTGATACTCTGTCTTAGAAAGTATCGTAATGGCCCCATGTTCCAGCAGGTTGTTGAAATATTTAAAGAGCAAAGCAGGAGATGGTGGTCAGAATAATCTGTGATCAGAACAGACAATGTATTATAGAAAAGCTCAGTTAAAGCAGGTATGACATACTAATAGTAGAAAAGCACTATAGTTAGCACAGCAGCTGATAACTGATATTGTTAAAGTGGTCTGTATACCATGAAAACCAGAATGCGAAGGATTGTTTGTTTAAAACAGATAAATTATCTGGGAACTCAGCTTTCAATCAGAATCCAGATTTGAAGGGATATGCAGCCGGATTGGTTGCATTCGGGTTGAACTGACTCACTCTGTAACTGATATGAGAAGAAGGTAACTGATCTCTACTTTGTAAAGTAAGATATCCCACTGCAGGAAATCATCTTTCCCCTGTCCTTGTTCTTTGTGGTTCTTTGGAAGGTCTTGCTGGAAGACCAGGTAATTCTACCTGCTCTGTAGAAGCCAAAAAGATATCGTGTTTGTGCAAAATTCTTCACTCACAAATCCTCAGGTGTTGGATTTCGTCTTGCCAAGGACCATTAGCTAACAAGATTTGCTGTGCAGTGCCTTGGCGCGTAGAGCTCTTACGAAAGCCTTAAGAAACAGTTCAGCTGTTCAGGAGAATTTTTCGCACTCAGTCTGGGACTGTGACATTCAGATGTACCATGCTGGCAGTCTCAGATGCTGTTTTCAGGTAGTATGAGAATTGCCACCTCCAAAACTTTCCATTTCTTCGGTTAGCTAATTCAATATTAAAAAATGCTTGGCTAAAGCTACTCGCTTTTCTGCTTGTTTGTATTTTGCGCTGTTGTCCTCTGTGTTCACCTGAGTGACCAGAAGGTCTCAGCTGCCTGGCATATGAATTAAAAATCATTTCAAAGTTTATGAAGTAACAGAGGTATATCTTAGCGCAGGGCAGATGAAGCTATGCGTTCCTTTTTCAGCTCCGCATAAGTGACTGTGCGTAGGTCAGGACACTTGCTAGTGTTGCGCATCACTGTTTAGGAACCTTACAGGGTAAGGAGACTGCATTCATTGCGCAGCTTTCCGTAGCTGGCACAAAGAGAAGCTAGGCTTGTAATTCACGCCACTAACTTAAATTCTCCCAGAAGCGAAAGCTTTTACTATTGAAAAGTTTTTAATATAGCAGAATACCTGTTTCTTAAGGATAAAAAAATAGAGAAAACTTGCAATGGGAAAGTGCTGGGTACCATATGTGGGGGCTAGTTAGCCCTTTTGGCCCTGGTATTTGAGCCATTCCCCCCACAACGCCAGTGCTGATCCAGTCAGCAGAACAACCCCCAAAAAAGCAAAAAGGAGGATCCCGCTTGTACTCTTTGGATATTGTGCACCTGCTTGTCCCTGCTGTCTAGCATCTCTCTCATAGCAAAGTTTCTACTGTTTTCACTCTGAGTATACACTAAAGATAGAAAAAATTTGCACGGTCAGAATGAAGTTTCATGTCTCAAGTCAATAAAAAAGGACAAAATACAGTGACTTAGAGCTTAAGAGAATAAACCTTTAGTTTATTCTTGGCTTTGAAAGAGCATACTGAGAATGATCTCTTGCAGTACATTTCATGAATATCCAGTGCCTGAGCTATCTGGGACTTGAAAATCGGCGCACTAATTTTAATAACAGCAAGTGGTTAAGGAAAGAGAACTCGGCAGTATATTGATGCTTGTAAATCAAGTTTGAAGGGCATGTGAAGGATTCACTTGACACTAAACAGAAATAAAAACCTTACAGCAGTGAAACTGCAGATGCGTCGTCTCGGCACTGGCGAGGCAGTCCTGGTTATTAGTCCGTGTTTCTGTTTAGCAGCCAAAGGCCTAATGCAGACTCAGGTGAGCGTGAAAGGGCTTCTTTTGAAAAATCTTAATTTGCTCAGATAAAAGCTGATGGAATTATTTCAACAAAAGCTTTTCCAAATGTCGACCTCACCCAGTGCTTTCCTTATGAATTTTACTTCTGGAACAATTTCTTGGCTGTAGTTTCTAAGCTGCAGTACTTTACCAGAATCTGTAGGAGGCTGGTGTTAAAAACAGGAGCATCATTTTGTGTGTTCTGTGTCATGCAGGCATCAAGGGAGAGAGCCCGGCAGCGGAGAAGCTGCTGTACATGCACATCACCTGCAGTGCTGGCTGTGACTGCTGATGAACACTGCTCTTACCATAAAACAAGAAAAAGCTTAGCCCATCTGTCACTGCTGATTTATGTGTTCGCTTTTAAAGTTGCTGGTGGAGAACTGTTTCTAAAGCAAATAGCAAAAAACAGACAATAAATAATATTTTGTTCTTAGGACTTTTATTTTTTAAGATCATCAGTAGACTGACCCAAAAAAGTGTCACTGTATGTCCACGGTACATAAAATAACTTCCAAGTAAACGTGAACAGCTTGTATTCAATGATGTCCCATCAAAAATGTAATTTGCTACAGAGGTCATTTGTATCTCATTGCTATAGTAACATGATTTTTGGTATCAGTTATGCATAGTTTGGGGGTTTGCTCGCTCTCTTTAGAATCAAACAAGTAGTGTGCAAACTATGTGGAGGTGTAAGTCGGATTCTTTGTAGTCTGATTAGATACCAGATCCATGGTCCGATGTAGCTTCCTACGTATAGAGCCAAGCTTCTGAAAAGAAGTACCCCTGAATGTAACTTAGGAGTTTTCTGGCATCGTGCGTGCTTGTCAGCTTCATGGGTAGTATTTATGATTACTTAGTAACAGAGCGATGCGTGAAAGTGATTGCGTCTTGGTGAATAACCGTAATCTGGCATGCGTTGCTCGGGCAGGACAAGCAGAGCTGGAAAAATAGGCTTTTTGCTGCTTTGGGGAGGGAGCAGGATAGGAGCAGTTGCTGGTAGCCCCACTCTGGAAAGTCTGACGGCTGCGGTCATTTTACGTCTCTGATTAAATTCTTTTAAGACTAAGCAATATCGAGTTGGACATGTACACGGGAGAGCCCAGCATCTTGCCAGCAAATAAGCCTGTATTGATTGATCTTTAGATCTTTGAATTTCTGTGCATTAAGCTCCTGGACTGGAATACAGGTATATCTGTATTCTCAATATCTGCTTCTCATAGTTTCTTGTGGAGAACTCCAGACATACGCCAGTCCTTATTCACAAAGGGCTGACTCTATGCTTGGACAGCAATTCAGTAATTTAGCAAAATAAGGTACAAGAGAATTCTGTACTGTAGCGAAGAAGTGATTAAATATAAAAAGCCATCTGTACCTAGAGGAAGAAGATAGAAAACTAATACATGTATGCTGACTCTGGGTGCATGTGTGCATATGTGTATCTGCTTTTAGGATATTACTGATGAAATACCCATGAGGGTAATCCTGAAAGCAGATAAATCTGCTTTATCATACCTGGGTATTAGACACATTGGCACTGCACTAACTTTCATAGTGTGCTTCCTTACTCGCGCTGATTTTAGGTGAGAACCGTGCCTTAAGCCCAGACTGGCACAGCACAGCGCTCTCCTGTCTATTTTTGTTTTCATCGTCCGTTCATCACCATGGCATCAGGAAAGAGTAAAAGCGCCGGGGGACGTGCTTTTGGCTGCTCGCAATGCTGAGATGAGCGAGCTGCAGTGTTCTGCATCAGCTGAAGCAGGGATGGGCAAGCCCAGCAGGGAGAGGCAGGGTAGGATTTGTGAAGGGGAGTAAAACACTGGCTGCACCAGCTGCTCGAGGAAGGGAAGAATACTCACTGTGAGACACCCTCTGTGTAGTTAGTAAGGGCTAAGCCAGGCACAATAGTAGAGCTGGGATAAAATCACACTGAAGTTGATGACTTAGGAGGAGACCTACCAGCCAGATTGTCAGTTGGTATAAATTGGCATTCTCCCTTGGCTTCTGGGAGACCATGCTGAGAATCTGGACCATGAGGCTTCTGGGAGACCGTGCTGGAAACCGCAGCTGGGAATCTGAGCCACAGTGGCCCATCACGGGAAACCTGAAGACTGAAAAGGCTGTCACGTTTTTTGCTGTTGGGATCAGTGTTTTGGGGCTATTTAATATGGAGGAACCATGGGATAACTGTTAATGACCCTTCATTGAAATAACAAGATTGTTTTTAGACATTTTGCTGAGTCATCTTAATGGAAAGGATTTCTTGTTTATAGAAACTACGTGCCAATAATGGCAATTAAGTTTTTTTAGATTTATGACTTTTATCAGGGATGAGGTTGGCTGTGGATGCATTTCAAAACCTAGTCATGAGCCTATAATTTAAAAGAAGTCTTTCCACAAAAAATGCGTATGCAGAAGAAAATGTTCTCGTCTCATGTCTTTAGCATCTAACTAGCAATGTTTCTGTATTTATTTTATTTATTCAGCCAAATCTGCAATGTGCCTTGCGTTTTTCCTTCTATTTGTTGCTTGGATACTGCATGAAAGCACTCCCTGAAGTATAAATAATGTCTAGCAGAGCATGCTGCAAAGCGAAATTCAATACGGATTAAAAAATGTTTACTAATTTCTGTTAACCTTGGAGCTCTTCTAATGGGGAGGGATTAGCGATGAAATCATTCTCCCAGATCAGAGCTTTGATTCTTATCTTGAGGTAATATCCTGGAGAGATACAAACCCAGATTGCCTTGAGACGAATTGCCTTGACGGGGAAGAGGCAAAAAGAGCAGAACAGGGAAGAGGACCAGCCAAGTAGAGAGGATGATGAAAACCCACTTCCAAGTTCCAGTTCTTTAGTTTCTAGCATTCTTCCTAACAATTTTGAACTCTTCTAGTGAGCAATGCAAACACTACTATTTTTTTGCCAGTGTCGTATGATGATTTTTTGAAGTTTTGCTTCCTTTGCTCTGGAATAATAACTTCACGAGTTTGAGACAGCTAGTACTTGTCAATTGATCGCTAAGCTTTTTTGCAGAGGTAGGCAATTCCCAGATGGGGAAACTTTGTGGGTGAGATTCGATGAAAGAAGGTTTTTGAAATTAAACAAAGAGATGTCTCTTTTATGTTGGCTTTAAAAATGAGGCTTTCAGCTGATGCTTCTGCATCTAGTATGTTTAAAAAAAAAAACCCAAAACCCCAAAAAACTTCCAACAGTTTTTTCTAACATTTTACTTCTCTTTTGTTTTGAATGAACTACAGGATCAGCACAAGCCTGTACTACCTTGGCTTTTCTGGAACTTTGTTGCTTAGGTATAAGAGGATCTAAAATTCTGTAGAGAGCCCAATTAACTTCAGAGGTTTCTAATTGAGGGGCTTGAGCTCCTCCAGTTACAGAACTGCAAAACAGAGAGGGCCTTTTTTATTCCTCTCCCCGTAACTGACCGCATGTGAATGTGGCTGGTCACAATTGGGATGTATTTGTGAACATTAATATAGTTCATGTGCTTTCTGTTCTGTCTTTGTGAAGCAAGGGAAATAGTAGAAATAAATACTCTGGCTTAGGGAGACTTGTAAAGATCGGTGTGTTCTGCTTGTTGTTTTCACCCAATTTCCATTTTGCTCAGGAGTAGCAGGAGATTGAATTTTCATGCCTGAGTGATTATGGTGTAGCAACAGTGCATCTTCTGTGTTCATGGTCAAACTGGAAAAAAAAAACAGTGCAAAAGGAAGAAAAGAAAAAGGAGGGTGAGAATCTCTTTCTCTCTCCTACATATAAACATAGATGCAATTTAGATAGATGAGGAGAGGAGGGAGGGAGAGGCAATGGAAATAAATCCAGCTTCTAGAAAAGCACATTAAAACCCATAAAAAAGAATTTTCTGGATGAAAATCAGGAAGTGTTTTCATGCCAAAATTGCACACAAAGCGAGTATATTAAGTGCGTACCTGTTGCACCATGCTTGATTTTAATAGCCTTTTAAAGGGTTATTCGTCTAAGTCAGGGAGCAAACCAAGGGCGTTTTGTGGGCCACAAACACCACCTATGAATGTAGTTGTTACAGTTTTTCAGGGATGGCTTCCCTGCTTTGAGTTCATGGAGTATGGGAAGCAGTATGGTTTGGAAGAACCCATTTGGACTGGAATACAAACGGTGATTTCTTCCCAACGCGAGTGGCTTGTGTAACTCTTTCCTGCGGGCTCTCCTGGCGAGCGTTCCACTGTTGCAGTTAGCAAGGACACAGTGTTACAAAAGTCATGTCAACTTTCCTGTTAATCTGGGACTTGTGTAAACTGAAACCCGAAACCAGGTGGAACTGACCCAGTTTCAGTAATGAGTTGATATTCTGGCCTGATTTGTGAAAAGATTCCCAAAGGTTTTGTGCTGCTTTGGTCTCAGACGTTGCAACCTATAGGTTCATCTTGAGCCCAAAGCTGGTTTGTGCCCGGGGCTCGGCGCGGAGCTGCTGGAAGGCCAGCCTGGACACGGCAAACAGACCCTTCTGTAATAAAAATCCTTGTTGTTTCTTGCTTTGTAATCTGCCCCTTTCCCTTATGTTCCGATTGCGTTGGTTCTCCCAAGCCCACGTGAGTCACAGAGAATCTATCTGGAAGGGACTTGGAGGACCAAATGCCTTGGCGTTTGCCACTGACCTAAAATCCCCTTTAAACAGAAAAATTGAAATACTTTCTGAAATAGTAATGTTACTTAAGAGATCCCTTGTATTTATTTCACCTTCCTCTGAGACAGTTGCTAAGTATTGCAGGAAATGGCGGGTTTACAAGATGAATGGTTCTGTTCCCACTGATGCCTGCAGAAGAGTTAATTAAGTTGGCACGCTAATTTCTGCTTAGTGTGTGGGCTGCTTCTCTCTGTGCTCCAGCATCTTAGATACAAACTAGAGGGAAAACAGCTAACTCTTCAGGATTAATGTTATGCTAATTGTCAAATATGATAAAAATAACTATTTCCTATTACATTCTAGAACAATCCACGGCAAAACCCCATCTTGCCTTACTCTGTTGCATATATAGGGAGAGATTCTGTTTTTAACTGCATAGACGGGGGGGTATCAGCAGAGAAGTTGAAAGGCAAACATGATCATGAGTTTTCAGTTCTAAACAGTGGCGCTGAGGGGATGTGTAAGAACTTTACCCTCTTTTGGGAGAAGAGCAAATGTTGTGCGATTTCTGTGGCATTTTAGATTAATAGATCATCCTTTTTATCTTATTTTTTCTAGTTAGTCACCAACTAGAGAATTTACAAGAGCAAATAAGAGTAAAGAGGAAAGACAAGGGTGATGATTAACCAGATTCATAATTATTGTAAGCTCTGGTGTGCATTCTGCTTCCCATCAAAGATAATTGTCTTCCGTGGAGTAGTAAAATCGCATCTTTCTTTCAGAACACAACAGTACAAAGCGTGCATTTGTTTTAGGGAACATTTTGTGCGTTGCTTTCTTGGTTTTTCACATATGCATTAAGTGACTGTGTTTTGAGGGTGGGCCTGTTTTGAATGTTGTCTCTTCCACACATACTATCTCCGTTATTTACCTAGTAAAGCCCGCCAATATTGGTTGACTTATTGGTGGAAGGTGGTGTAGATTGATGGATGGATGAGGTCGTCAGGGAATTTCTAGCTATTCCAATTCTAGCGAGGCGATGTGAGTGATGTTAACGCTGCACGCTTAACGGTTATTTTCTGCAAAAGTCACGACCTGGGTCCTTGGCCAGGAATTTCTTAGAGGGACTTTTGTCTATACTTTTTTTGAGATTAGGCTAAGATTTTTCTTAAGGGATTTCTTGTGGCTGAGAAAAGTGATAGTTTCATTCAATCTTAACAAACATAGATGATTAGGGGTTTGGATGGTAATTTTGCTAGGTCTGATGTTAGTTTTTTCCTTAGAAACGTTAGTTTTTTCCTGTGTGGTAGGAGCCTATTCACTTCAGCAATTTTCAGAACCACGTAAAAACAGATCCTGGGACAGACCCTTTTCTGTTCTGGGGTAAGCACCTGCCTCCAGTTGTTACTTCTACGTTCATAACATTACTGTAATCAACCTCTTGTTCTCCTTGAGGCTTTGCAAAGCTCTAATGTCAACTAAGTCACACTTGGCATTACAGTTAAGTGGGTAATTATTTGCGTTTTTATTTAATAACTCTTAACAAATACACAAATAATGCAAGCCATCATTACCAGTCAAGTACTGTGGGAGAGGTACAATTCAAAGAATGCAAGTAAAAATTATTTCACAGCCATGAGAGAAAACTAAGAACAAAATTTGAGGCGTGGGGTGGAACCCAACAAAACAACCCTCCCTCCCTGATATACTAGATATGTGATTTGGCCCTTATTTTTCTCCAGCAGCGTAATCAGTGATGAATTACACCATGGACAATTTCAAGCTGTGTTGATTTGATAAGTTAGACTTGGACGAGTGCTACAAGTTATCTTATCTATGGCCTTTAAAGCATTAATTCACCTCCATAACATATCATCTAATTAGTAATATCAAGGGCTTAGTCAATTAAAGAGAAACAGGGAAAATTAGTAGAAACCAGGAACAGAAAAGGGCTTTGCATGCGAGAACCTTGTGATCGATTGGATGCTTTGCTACACAGTAGCAGTGAACAGGTCTCAAGTTTACTAATTTGGAGTCAACTGCAAATGTATTAGGATTGATGTGACTCAAATAAAAACGGGAACTGGCAGGACGCCCATTTTTAAGAAGTCTTGCTGTGTACGGTGGAGAGTTTCACAAATACAGACAGATCTCCTTTTTGCTTTGCTCTTTCTACTGAATTACCGCCAACCTGTGAAGTGTGGAGCCTTCAAAATGGGTGCTGGGGCCCAGCGAAGCAGCAGTAATGCTTTGGCAGATGAGTCAGCAGCACCTGGCCGTCGGGCCATCCCCAGGAGCTGGTATGATCATTAACGAAGGCGGTCACATCTGTTGCTTGGGGACCTGTTGTTCAGCCCAAATGCCAACCTGGATGGCAGCTAAAATGAGGTCAGAATTTCACAGCGAGTGCTGCCGAGTTCTCCACAATGTGTTAGGGTCTTCTTGTCTCTGTTTTTCAAGCCTTGAACAAAATAAGCTTGGTTCAAACACGGATTCTTCCCTTTTCCTCTAGCTTTCCCCCTACTCGCTGTGTAGCCTGCACTGCTCCATACCTGCTGCAATTCCTTCTCTTTTTAAGGTAGCATTTAGTGCTACTGGGCAGGCCAGAATTGGGGGGGACAGAGAGAGGACATGGACAAAAAAAGTCAAAGCCCAACTTTTGTTCAGTATTTCTGGGGAATCTTAAGCTTACCAGATTCAGTTGTCCCACAGGGGACAATCCTGAAGAGTAAATTCATGTATGTGGTGTTAGTGTTTTATGACAGGGTGGGGAAGGCCAGTCTGTGTTTTATATGGGTCAAAGCCAAATGATTACTTTTAGTTTTTAATGTTTTGCTTTTGTAATATTTTACTTTTTAATACTTTTAATAATGGCCACGTGCATTAGTGTGTCGCCTGCCAAAGGTGTTGGGAAAGCTTTCAGCTGGGGAAAAGTTCCTGGCTCCTGATTTATGGCCTTCATGGCATTACGAATGCTCCAGCTCCTTGTCAGTCACTTGGACTTTAGTTTTACCTTCTGAGCTCACATAGCAACACCTGTTTGCTCAAGGTGGGACAGCAATGAGCTGATATGCCTGCAGGTAGGGCCTGGCTGCCTGCCTGCTCTCGAGGGGAAGGGTTTCGTTTAATTATAACATAGGTAAGGCATCGCAGGCAAAAGCTGCTGTTGGTAGAAAGCTGCAGGAAAAAACTTTGTGACGGAAATAAGCCTGTACTTGTGTGCTGGGTAAAATGCGCTCCTTGAGCTTCAGGGGAGTTTGCATTTGTATATTAACGGCTCGGTTTGCCGAGCTCTGTTCCTGTAAATTTTGGAGCCTTTTGTATTGCCCATCTTCCCTCCCATCCCAGCCTGGAAATCCCACGGCCGCAACTGCAGCGTGTGGGTCCCCGCGTGCTGGAGGGGCAGCTGGCTGTACAAAGATCTGGCCGTACAAAGATTGTCGGGGAAGGTTCAGCAGGAACGGGGGACTGGCCGTGCCACATCAGCGCATTGTTGCCTGGAGAGCAGCATCCTGCCTGCCGCGGCGACAAGTGCAGGTGCTTCCTCAGACCCCCTTTTGCCTTGCAAAAACGCGCTTTTAGGGCAACAAGCCTGCAGTACCTTGGCGCCTTGCACGGCGGTGTTTTAGCTGCCCCTGCGGACAAGCACTTTCTTCCCCGCCACTGTAAAGTCTGTCTTGGGCAGCTGAATAGTCTTTAGTGGCACAAGTGTAGGTAGTGCTGAAAAGATTGAAGGCCAACTTCCAAAAATGTTTTAGGGTCTACTTGAGGTCTGCTGTAGTACCAAAAGTCTTGTGTAAATACAGCTATATTGGTATAAAGGGGTTCACTGAAATACGCCAGTGAAAGCCCTTCTGTATCAATATAATAAGCAACTCTGGGCTAGGACTACGTTGTTGTTTTAAGTACAACAGTATAGTTAAAAGCCATAAATATTTTAGTGTGTTTATGACCTCGGGAGCAACGTGCCAGGCATTTTCAACTGTCCGTGTGTTTTTGGAAACCCCAGTGCCAGTTGGGAAGTGTTGACTTCCATCACTTCTCCCTAAATTAGCAGTGTTCGTGGTTGGACTTCTTGCACGTTTGTTCCCCGGCGTGTTGGTAATGGCTGGTTGAATTTCCACCTTACGCCTAGCAGGAGCTAGGGCTGCAGCGAGTTAGTGGGAGTGGACTGAGCTTCTCCCACAGAAATTGTCCTCGCATAAATTACTATACGACTAAAAACTTCTGCAACGACAGTATCAAAACAAAGGCAACATTTTGAAATGTTTAATGAGGGGATGGAGTGGGAGGAGAAGAGAACATGGATTCCTTTGGAAAGGAATTTGGAAACGCAAGAAAAGAAAAAAAGGAGAAAACATTTGTGTGAATGTTATCAGCAGTTTTAAAAATGAACAGGCAAATGCTACATACTGAGAATGTGAATGTGGAATTGACCTTTTAATGTCACTTATGAATAAGTGGGCCTAGGAGCTCGTGCCCCTGAGGGAAAACTGACATCCTCTGTCTTACACCATCTGCAGGAGCTGACTTCTAGTACCCAGCCCTGCTGCTCCTGTGCACGTTGCTATTTATTACAGCAGGGTGTTAAGGTGCCAATCAGAGGCAAGGCATCCTTATTCACGTTACAGCCCTCCCCCTCCGGTGCATAGCCCAGACAACCATTAATCTTGCAGTAATACCCAGCACGCTGATAAGTGGGCAAGGAGCCACATACATAGGAGACGTCAAAACCTTTCATATCGACAAGTAACATAAAACAAAGCGCCAGGAATTGGCTGTTTAAAGGACCTTTTCACAAAGCTTTCGTTTGTTCCCAGTGTGCTGGACCGTACATCTGTCTGCGCCCCCTCCTCGCCCGTTGCTAAATACTGAATGTGTGCATCTCTGTGTGTGTGTGTTACTTTTTCAAGTGAACAGTCTTGCAGATAAATAAAGGAAAGTGCCCTCCTTTTCATGTGATAGTAATCTGAGACTTTTCCGTTACATGAGGCTCTTAACAAAAGATTGTAATTCCACCAGCTTTGCTCAGGAAGATACCACCGCCTGCTGTGGCCGCGGCGGCGCGTTGGGAGCGGAGGGCTGGGGACCCCGCTGCCACCTTGCCTCCCGGGGTGCAGGGCGGTGCAGCGTGCACCCAGCGGAAGAACGTGCTGCGGCGTTGCATGAGCTGTCCCGCTCTTCCCCTGCTCCGCCGCCCCTTCGCCCTTGGTACAGCCTTCGTTTCCTCCACGGTGCTGTATGGTAATCAAGTGACATCAGCCCGCACCCGGGCGGCTGCCGATTATATTACAAACCAGCAGAAAGGTCTGAGGTGTGCGCGGCTCCTGGAAGTGCTGGCAAGGACGGCAGCGCCTGGCTCCATGCTGCTTTTACTTTGGGCTGAATCGCAGGCTTGCTTTTATTTGATTTAGTTTCACCAGAGCCAGGCAAGCGTTTGGAACCAGATTCGAGCACTTGAGAGTTGCCTGTAGTGGAGCGGGGGAAAAAAAAAAAAAACACCAAAAAACCTCTCACGGTGCTTTAAATTTGAATCCGTTACAGACAACTTACCGCCAACCCACACTGCTGGATTTTGAACCGAAGCTGTTATTTACTTAGGGCTCAGTGAGAGCGTTTTCTCTAGGGACTGAAGCCAAACTACTGAGGAAGCTGGGATTTACTTGGATGTATGGTAGAGAAACCTGTGGTTCCTTTATGCTGCAGTTCGTCGTAACCCTGTGTTACCTGTAAATGGAATTACAAAGATCAACCACTATGCCCGGGCCGTTGTCCCCAGGATATGCAGCTCAGGTGCCGTATAACTATAATCAGTTAGAAGGACGATTCAAGCAGTTACAAGGTAAGCCTGTGCTGGGGTTTTTTTGTGGGTGTTGCTATGATATGATCCCCGTAAACACGTTAGTCAGGGCTTGTTCTCATTGTATCAAGGTGTTAATGAGAGAGGCCAAAAGTGGTGCTATAGGAAAAAGCTTTGTGCTCTTTTAAGAGATACTGTGCGGCTTTTATCTCTCTGAAGGTGTCCTCAGTCTTACGCAGTGTTAAGGTGCATGTCCAAGCTCTGAGCCACTCGGCATTACGGGTGAGGACTAACCCAGACCGAGTCACTTAGAACAATAAGGGGGAGAGTGAGGAAGTGGTCTTTCTATTTATTTTATCCTTTAAAAAAAAAAAAAAAAACAAAACAGTCGTAACTCTGGAAATTAATCATAAAACCCTAGCTTTGTTTGGGTGCAGTTTGCAGTGCGAGAGCCCTTTCTAACTCCCTGTGTACCTCCTGTAAAGGTGGGTGGCTTAACTTCTTCAAATGAATAACAGTTGCATAATTTCCAAACGAATTAGTTTGCTCGTGTTGTAGAAGATCTCTGAGAAAGCATTAATGGACTTTAACATTCCCAACTTTCTTCATTTTGTATTACTCTACTTGTAGACAGGGAGAACATCCTTTAATGTCTTCCCATTAAATTCTCTATCTGTGTGAGAAAAGAGACGTTTCTTTTGGGGAACGGTGGTGTGCTCTCCAAAGGGCAGGCCTCTGACCTCTGCTGGAAACCCGGATTATTAGCCGTGCAGCGGAGGAGGATTGTGCCCAGCATCTCTGCCTCAGACAGGGTAAAACAGGCTCTGCTGTTTCTCTGTGTAAGGCATGTCCCAGGGATGAATGAACTCTAGCATTGCAGTTTCAAAATAAAAAAGAATTCTTAACCAAAACCGAGCCGCCGCCTCCTCTACATCCATGTGACTCCGTAAATAATCCCAGCGCGGCCTGAGTACGGTGAAGTTCAGCCCTTCTGTGCATGTTTCTTATTTTAGTCTGGTCTGTGCCACAAGTGTGGTCCTGTGGTTCCTGTCAGAGAGGGAGGAAGAGCCTGGTTAGTGCAAAGAATGTTCCTATTTGTTGGCTTAAGGAGGGAGGAAAAAAAAAATGTTTCATTCATAGTACTTTGTTTATCTAGTAAGCTGGCTCACAGTAATGGCTGCGTACTGGATATAATAAGATAAAATGACAGCATCTTAAACACTGGCAGCATAGACATTCCTCAGGCAAGGCATGGAAAATCCAGGCTCCGAACTTGCACACGAGGGAATACGTTAGAGGCTTTATCTTGGACATCTGTCAGATCTTAGGCTGTGGTGCTTGCTTTAAAAAGAAGGAGGTAAGTTTGTGGCACGGAAAAAAAAGTACTGGCTCACGCCTCTTTGCTGGGTAAGTTAGCAGCCTAAAGAAGGCAGATTTTATCATTTTCAGGGTCACTGCTTCAGGAATCCATTATCTGTGTGTTTACATCACATTGAAAGAGGAAAGCAGACCGCAGTGTTGAAAGCACAGAAAGTGAGTTTTCCCTGCAGTGGAATGCACTGTGTTGACTTAAAAAAAAAAAAAAAAAAAAAATTGCAATGCTCTCCCTAAATGTACTGCAATTTCCTCTTAACAAAAGAGAGAAAATGCAGTGAATCCTCCTGCGTTGTAAGGAGGGACTTTGCAGTAGACCATCCCATAGCTGTTTACTCGCATTGCAGAGAAGGTAGACAGGCTTCAAAAGTAGTGCTGCCAACGATCTTGTTCAGGGTGGAGCGTAGGTACAGGAAATGTTTTAAATTATGCACTGGATACTCCATGAAATGCTAAATAACCATACAAAATATCGTGTGCTGTAAAGGGAGTGGCTTAACTCTGCTGGCACAAAGGTGTATTTCCTTGGATTCCTTGTAAAATTTTGGGGTGATTCTTGTCCTCTTGCGAGAAGGCTCTGGTGAAAACATCGGGTGGTCTGTGGCACCAGGTATTCCTCAGTGCATCCAGACTCACACCCAGCAAGGATCAGCTGAATATATGTAATATTTTTAAATTACAAATTTATCACCATTTCTGCCTTTTTCACTGTGGAGGTGTACAAACAAGTAAGAACAGATATGTTTCAAACCTTCTTCAGTCTCTAGTAAAAAGTACCTTTTGAAGCTTTCCTGCCTTCTATTTTTGTGTTTTCCTCCTTTATAACTGTGTTTCACCTCTTGCCTCCAGTAGGACGGCTCCCTAGAGCAGCACCAGTGTTGGCGCCGTGCAGGGTTACCGCAGCCTCTACTCGTGTTCTTCCCACACTGAATTTATCCCTCGTTTTTCACGGTTCCTAGAGTTTTCATGTGAATCCACAGCTTTGCTTTAGATTATAGCAAGGTACTGTTCAGATCTAGTGAAGGTTGGGAGTTTTCCTCAGAAAAAGCACTTAGGAGCGTGTTGTTTTGACTGAAGTAATGCAGAGCAAGTGCTCAGGCCCCATACGAAGCAGAAGTGTGAATCAGCAATGAGTAGAGGACAACTCTCTCTGATCTCCTCTTTCCTAAGACAGACGATAGGTTGGATTTGGCACTGACAGCTTCACATGAGAAGAAGAGAGGAGCCAACCTAATTCTGCCCCAAAATGCTAGGGACAAAGCAAGTTCAGATCATAAGTGATCACCTAGGCACTCCTACATTCCAGCTCTTTTAAATGCCTTGAAGTGATGATTGTAAGGAAACTCTGTTGTTCAACTTGATGATTGTGGAGTGTTTAAAGCAGATTTTCCAGCCCTGTCCCACCGGGGTGTGAAGCCGGTGCAAGTTGCGGGACTGCACCGAAGGGACCAGACTGGCTCCTTCTGCACCCGGGAAGGGTCACCTTGCAGGAGATCCCAGCTCTCGCTGGGCTGGAGTGAGGCGGGATGTGGATCAAGGCTGTCTTTGTCTCAAAAAAACCCCTGAAGTCTTGCGCATGATAATCGAGAAGTTTAGCATACTCAGTCCTTGTGCTCGTGAGAATGTCAGCACAGGTGTGGGGAGAAAAATGCTTTAGCAAGTTCTGTTTCCTTTATTACGTTTCAGTAAGTTCTTATTATGGTTGGTTCGCCCCGTCCTGGAATGATAAGTGAGAGATGGTATCAGTGGCTGCTATCATCTTAAACCTAGGTGTGGAGTTTTGGTTCTCATGGCCACTTGTTCACTAGAAAGGGATCGTGTTGCAGGCTGGAGTAGCTTCTGCAAGTAAAGACAGGATCCCGAAACTTGTTTGTGGAAAACGCGTTGCCATGTAGCTTGTGCAGGGTACGTCAGTGGAGAAAGTTTGTCCTGCTCAGTTGAAGAATTAAATGAAAAGCAAACCAGATGTGTTATAATTATAAACCAAGGCTGTCACCCGTGCTACGTTAACATGGTGGGATCCTGTGGATTGGCTTGGCGCGGTTGTAGGAGTTGGCAGGAAGAGGTTAATGCCGGTCAGGAGTTTGGAAGGAGATCCCTGCCGCTGTATCACCTTCCAGGGGGAAGGCAGTGAGTGTCAGTGCCACAGGGAAGCCGCTATCATCACTGCTCACGGGCTCCTGCCCACCTGGTTAGCATTTTTAAAACATTTCTGGCATTTAGTAGCTTGGTGGCTTTATCAGCTCCCACAGCGTAATTGGAAAGTTGGGTCTCAGCTCCGAGGCTGTGCCCTGGGTGTGAAATTTCCAGTGGTAATTACAAATGTAAGATCCGGGGGGATGGGGGTGAGCTAGATTTGTGCTCCTGATAAACCCCCAGAGGAAAGCCAGCTTTCAAAAGAGCTCTGTGATGTACCCTGCTGTGTGGTACATTTCGATTTTGTTTGGGCTTTTTAATGTTGCATTTCAGATTGGAAACAGTTCATTTTTAGTGGGAGCCTGATGTGTTTTGGTGACCAGGCTGCCTGGGTGGAAGTGCCTTTATTTTATTACTACTTTTGAGCCGTGTTAGAAATAGTATGGCTTGAAAACCTTGACACCTAGGGTAGTGACCACTGGAATAAGCCTGTAGGAAACGTGAGCTGTCTTTCCTGTCAGAGCTGTTTAAGCCGCCTTTAGATCAGTTCTAAACTCTGTTCCACGGGGATGAAAGACTGACTGTGGCTACACAGCGCTACCTGCACCAGGAAACAAAATGCAATTGCATGAGTATCTTGGGTGTCTGGGGCAAAACCCTTGCTCCGATAGCAGTGCCCTTCAGCAGGGGAGCTCCTTGGGTCATTGCAGATCAAAGGACTGAACACCCAAGTAGGTTTGGTCTGGGTTCCAGTTTGGCATAAAAAGAGAGACACACAGTTTCTGTTTTTAAGTGGTCAATGATAACTGGCTTCGATAATATAGGGATCCATGTGCATAGATTGGTTCCCATCCAGGCTGCAGAAGAGCGGGAAAATTTTCCCGTTTGTTTTTCTATTCCAAAGCAGGGCTTCCCCACAGCTTTTCCTGCAAGAAAGTCCTATCCCCAAATCCCTGCCTATGCCCAAGGATAAACAGGGAGCTCCCACGGCGAGCTGACAAGTTTGCAGCAGTTGCCGGAGTACTGTCCTGCGCTAGGGCAGTGAGATCTTCTGCTACACCCAGGATCCTCTGAAGTTACGTGGGTGTCCTTTGAAAAGACAGCTTCAACAGCTGTCTTCCTTGTTGCAAGATTTACCTTCTAAAGGATTTCAGTCCCATGCGAGCAGTGACCTGCATAGCTACAGGCGGTGATTAGTGAACTGAAGGACATCCTACTTTGTCTACCAAATTGGTCACTGGCATTTCTTGTCATGGTAATTTCTGTTAAAGGTGAAATGCAGGAAGGCTGAATTTCATTCCAGATGAAATGTGTCTGGTTTATATGGAATTTTTTTTTCCACCCTCTAAGGTCCACTGAAGTTGCAAATATATTCATATTCCTGTGGCAAATTTTGCTTGATTTTCTGCTGTCTGCAACCATTCCAAAGCCTGCATGTGTCACAGCATACTTCAGGCTTCTGGTTTTGATGAACGCATGAGCACAAGCTAAATGGCTGGAAGGCCTGTCAGATTTGCAAAGGGTTTTTAAGTGATCTCAAACAAAGTGTTTTGAATGTGTATTTCTGTGATAGCTGGGCCCTTATTCTTTCCAATGTAAGGATTTCTGCAAACATATCTGAATCCTAGACTCAGTTTTAGGGCATTTTAGCCATCTGAGACAAAGATGGTAGCTGAATATTGGTGAAAGTCTTCTCTGTCTGGAAATACGTCAAATGTGCAGGTTATAAAAGTGATCTTGGCAACTAATTGAGTGTATAATATAGGGATTTAACTTGGAGGAGATGACTGGGTAAGCATTGTAACTAACATGTCCAGGTTCTTCATTAAAATGGACGTCTGTGGCAAATCACTTGCTAGGACTTGTATTTGCTCACAAAACCAACTAGTTGAATTTAAACTCTGCACGTCCCCTTGTAGCACAGAAGTGATGCAGAGAATCAGAGTGAGACAAGGCTGTTCAGAGCTGCCTTATCATTTCTGCCCTTTCCAGAAGTAGAAGCCTACAATCCCATTGTAGAAATTGTGGAATGACACACAGATGCTGTTATCTATTCCTAGTCCTAAATATCACAGCAGGGGATGGGGAATCTGTGTTTCATGCCCATCCTTCAGACAGGGGCTGACGAGGTGAGTACAGTCAGAAGTGAAAGCCGTGTTTCAGTGACCACATGTGTTGTCTGTTAATTTTATTACACCTAAACTGTCTAACTTTGCCTCCGTACTTTTAAAATTTTTGCCTACATGATGTATAGCAAACCCATGGAAGAAGGTTTTGCAGAAGGTTCTGTACCACCCAGGAACTTAAAAAAAAGCCTTTGAACCCTTCACTCCCATTCTCTCCCAATCCTGATAGTAAAAAACCAAACCAAAACAAAAAAACCCACCAAAACCCCATAAAACTAAATACGAGATTTTGAGGAAAACTCAACGGAAAGTTCTTGTAAAAGACTTTATTTCTCGCTGTTCATTCTGAAATAAAGTCTAACGTTATTTGGTATTTTCCTTGTTTTAAAGGGCTATTCAGGGCAGTATGGCAACTCTATCTTTACTGCTAGATAAACTGTTACCGTGGCTCAAGATTAAATGAGGACTAAGAAATTTCTCATTGTCAGAGAAACAAACCAGATTTTGATAATCCCATAGCTACTGAAGACAACATTTTGTCCCAAATTTCTCCTTTCTCTTTCAAAAAGCTCTGAAATTTTTTTGTCTTCAAAATTTCCAGACATTTACCTTTTCTGGTTATGGGTTTTGGTACTTGTGCAGATACAGAAAGCAAGTTAAAAGAGCCCAGGGTAAGGTATTTCTGCTAATATGGTCAATGTTGATACAGTTGAAAAAGTAAACGTTTAAATTGGATTTGTCTCCTCACTGAAATAACTGTGAAAATTCACAACTCCGAGCTGTTGCCTCAGGTTTTTTGTAGTCTGTTCTCTTCAGTTTCTATTTAGATTGTGTTTGTAATATTTGTTTTTTAACTGTGTGTATAAGAAACTTCATTTTAAAACAAACAGAAAACTCTAGGCTCTGGAGAATAGTTTTGTTTTAAAAAGGGCAATTCTGGTGCACTTTTTGTGGCTCTGAAATTGTGAAGTAAACAAAGCTTGTAAGCAGACATTTTCTCATGGGACAGTGAGGTATTTTGAATGCCCTGGGGGTGATTTGTTGCTAGAGTTAGAACAGTAAAATGATTTGTGTGATATCCTTAACTGGTGTAAGTCCCCATAGCTCTGCGAATCTGGAACTGCAGCTGTTTGTGCCAGCCCAGGAACTGGCCCTTCCGTGTTTCTGCATTGGATGTCTCAAATAAGCTAAATGCCACAGACCATCCTGATGGTTCGTAGGCGTGTTGTAACCACGTAGGAGTACAGGCTCCTATTCCAAACATTTTTCCTATCCAAGAGCCCTATTCCAAATATTTTTCCTATCCAAGAGCCCTATTCAGATTGATTGTGGGTTTTGCCATTAACTTCTGTGGAAAGTGGGGCAATAAAAAAAGAGCATGGACAGAGATGAAAGTGGTGATAAAAAGCCAGAACAATGGTAGGCTTTCATTCCTGAGTTTTCTCAAATCTGTTTTGTGATTTCCTCCTTTTTCTTCTTTGTTTCTTTCTGTCTTTGTTTTCTGTTGGATGCGTGCTTTGACTATTAAAGTGGATGAAATGCTACCTAAGCTAAGGAGAAATGGTGAAGAAAATCAAATTACAGATTTGCAAGGTGATTCACAAAATCCCCATTTCCTATTCCCTGTACTAAACTACTCTTCTGTGATATCCCAGCGCAGGACATGGGGTTTGGTAGGTGCACCCCTTCTGCTCGGAGTCTGAATTTCATGTAAGAATTCATTGAAACAGTATTTGATTACTAACAGTTTTGAAGGTCGTCTTGTTCCTGTTCAAGTTGAATTGAGAAGTATTAAGTATCGGCTGTGAAGTGGCAGGGTATGCCAATGACATATTTTTTCCTTATGTGAAAATGAATTATCTTCATTGAATAGACAGCTTTGGGAAAACCGGTAAGCCAAATATTGGGAATTAATCTCTGTTAACTTTAAAAGCTGTGGTGAAGGAGATTGTATAAAATAAATAAGGTGGTTTAGAATCTACTTTGCTCTTCCCACAAGAAATCAAATCTGGAATTTCATTTGGAAACTTGTATCTGGGGCTAGCAGGTAACGGTCCTTTTCCCAGTGTCATTGTTCAAGTGATGTAACAACTCCAAAAATGAAGATCATTTAATGGATATTAGGCAAACAACTCCCTTCCCAACTCAAAATTGGCCCTTTCAGAGTAAAGGTCCTTCATGGAGAGCGTGAGGAACTCGTGGATTGCTCTGCATTCCAGCACTTCTGAAATTCAGTACAAGAAGAGTAAGGCAGTGGCCTGGCAGCAGAAGTGGAGGATAACATGCGTGTCCCCACCTGATGGGAGCAGGGGTGCTCTGGGGAGGAGAGCCTTGCTCTTCACTCAGCTTTGAACACGTCATTTCATTCGCATACTGAACATAGTTAGCACCCAAAGTAACTCTGGCCCTGCTGTCCTCTGTGATAGCCTGAATGTAATTAAGGAGGGCATGTGAGCCTAAAATTGCTTGCTGCTCCTAAAAACGCATATAGCTGAATCCTTGCATTTGTTTGAGAGGAGCAAAGCCAAGAGGGATGGTGACCACTCATGCTTGTGACTTTTGATGTGGAGTCTAAGGTCACGATGGCCGGGAGAGCCCATGTTAACACAAAAGACCTTGTACACTTGCTGCTGGAACGAGGGTATCCCGTGCTGAGAGCCTCTTTTGTTGTGAGAGAACTACTGTAGCCAAACTAATATTAACCAGTCTCATAGCTGTGCTGAATGCCCCACTGTTTCACTTAGAAAGAAGCTTAAAGAAAAAGGCCCTTCAGTTTTTGAGGGGAACAGTACAGCTAAGCAGACACGCAGGCGGTCACTGTGGCACCGTCTAGGGGCCACGTTTGTGGCTTTTCAAAGGTCCTGTGAAAGATCTAGCATTACCGAGTGGCCTTTTCACGAGATGGCTGGAAATGCTGATAATTCCATCTTCAATCAAGTTTGGTTGGTTTGTGAAAAACAGGAGCTGGAACTCTTGAAAGCACAGGCCCAGTTACACGTACATGACAAACTTACACCGGCCAGGGTCAGCGTTCTGTTTGACGGGTAACCGGTAGAATGCACAATCCTGCGCTGGTTTTAGTAAAGCTGTATTAAGGTTGTCGGGGGGGCAGAAGGTCATAAATACGACTTCTCATTTGCAGGTTTTGAATACTTCCTGTGTTAGCAAACAGAAAAAGTATCGTCGCAAATGGCATTGCACAGGAATCGTATTTGTTGTTCCTTGTGGAGACTGCGAACGTCTCTGCCTTGGATGTTGTCAAAATGGCCAGGCGTATGTTTCCGAGGATCGTTTTAGTTTTGGGGTTGGTTTCTATAAGTTTTCTTGTCTGATTTAGTTGTATCAGAACTGAGTTTTCAGGTAGGCTAGCTGGAGGGTTACATACCAAAGAGACAGTGAAGAAAGCGTGGTGGCAAGGTACAAAAATGATCTGTGTTACCGCAGCATTCTAATCACAAGCAAGGGGCGGCCTTATGCCTGCAAAGATTAAACAAAACAATGTGTTGTTACAAAGAGATTTAAGAGTTTATCTGAACAAAATAAATGCTGGCTGCCCGGATTTTCTTGGGGGAAAAAAATGGTTTAATAAAGAACCCTACGGTTTAATAAAGATACCTAAATTTAACTTAATGGCTTGGCAAACTCTTCAGAAAATCAGCCAGTGTGCAGAGCCCACTTCTCAGACAATCTAAACCAAGGCAGCCCCATTAAAGGCAATGAAACTGCACGACGGTACAGTGCTGAGGGACTCGCTCGTGGGATTTTGTCTCTTGAATCCAGGCCTGCTCCTTCATTCTTCTCAAGTAACAACTCCTCTTTGGTTTCAGCTTCTCCACACTGAGACCGCATGTTGGGTTCAGTCTTCCCCTTCCAAAAAACCCAAAAGTCCAGTTCTTAGTGTTCATTTTGCCCAGGCAGTGTTTCCCGTTCTTGAAAACGTGATCTGATCATTATTTGGTTCCAAGAAAAAAGGAAAGTGAAAACACGGCTGTCTCACCTGTAGTAAACTCACTATGGTTTGCTTTGGGTAATAATCCTGCATCACGTTTAATATCTTTCCACGGTTATTTCCAGGGAAACTAGACTTACTTTGGTAGTGCAGTGGCCCTTTTTTTTTTTTCAGGGTGTGATCCTCTTCGCAGCTTTTCCAGGTTGTCTGGCAATATAATGAAAGAGACTGCTCTGCAATTGCGGATGTGAGTGTACTTCGATTGCAATTTCACATGAGTAATAGCCATTATGGGATAGCAATTAAGTAAGGCTCTGAATAAATAGGGGAGGTGTCTAGAAACATCAGATGTTGGTTGTGTTCTGAACTCCTGACCTTTCTGTTTTTCTCATGCATTGGGGAGTTCAATAATTTGGGTTAACCCTACCTTTAAATGCTAAGTATCTCCAGTTGTTTAAATAAAAGCAATTCCTTGGGATGGCAGCGTCTGCAGCCACAGTGCAGGTGGGTGCACCCACTCCCACCCGCTGTGCCAAGGGGGCTGTGCTGTGCCCCTGCACGCTGGGGCTGGCGGTGGTGACAAAAGCCACGGGGTACGTGTCGGTTCTTTGTTTAAGTGGATGAAGTCTAATTGGATCGAGGCTCTAATCTTGGTCCCAAAGGAGAAGGAAAGGGTATCAGGAACTATTTTAGCTGTGGCTGTGGGAACTGTATTTGCTTCCTCAGAGGTGAATTGCACCCCATTCCCTCTCTGCGTTATCACAGGCTTTGTTCACCCTCTGGGGCGCGAGTTTCATTTCATCCTCATGGCCTCACCTGGTAACAGGGAAGTGCGTTTCACTTCCAGCTCAAGGAAGTTGTTTTAGAAAATTGGCAACGCCTGTAGACAACTTCCTGACCCTTCCCTAGGTGACGTTCTGGCCACTGTCACTCCTACAGGTGCACTGGTAATCCATCAGCCTCTGATAGCACGTGATGTGCTGGTTGCATCTGGACGTGATCGTTCATAGCTGTTCCTGAAGTCCTTATGGAAGGAGTTCACAGAGCGAGACATGGAAGTTATGGCACATTTTTTCCATAAATCTGCTGCTGCTCACATATTAAGTCCTCTCTCTGTCTCTCCCACAAAAATAAATATCTTCATAATGATGCCTGATAGGGTATATTATAAAATACCCATGATATAAATCCTTACTTAGTGGAACATTTACTCTTAGCAGGCAAGTTGCACTGACATTTGCCAGCACGTTGATGCTAATGATGCCCTGTGCCACTTGAAAGATGCTTATGTATCCTCTGCGCCTGGGGCCAGCCGTGTTCCAGCCAGTTCCTCACTGCATATACTTTTTTTTTTTTCCCCCCCTAAATAGAAGCAGCTGCAAGTTGTCCTGGAGAATAGACAACACTTAAGGAGACCTGATATGTGAAATCTTCAGCTACGTGGCATGTCCTGGCAGCGGTGTCCTCTGTAGGGATGGAGCGCAGTCCTGCACTGGCTGCAGGAGAGCTGTTCTCTCCAGGCTGGGTAGGCAGGGCCGGGACCGGCACCCGCCGGCTGTAGCAACACAAAATAAAACAGCAGCTGAGAGGGGGCTTTTTCTCCCCGTTCTTCCTGAATGACTAAAATGACTGGACAGGGTGGTGCAATCTCCGCAGTGCCCGTTTCCGTGGGCTAGGTACGGGGCTGTCCTTTACCTCTCCTCCAGTCACCGTGAGCATGGCCGATCCCAACCAGTTCCTAGCAGTTTTCAAGCGTATGTTTGTGAACTACCAAATGCCAGAACACCTTTTGTTTTCTGTGCTGCATAAGTCGTCTCTCCCTTCTGGTTTAGCTCCTTGTTGCCAAGTGTGAAAACATTTCCCTGGCACCAGCTGCAGGTCACTGTGGACTTCATATTCAGAAGTGTATTCATGGAGCTTTTTCTTAGGCATAAACGTCTTGTGTGTTTGAGTTTAGGCTGAAATGTGCCCATAAGGTTGGAGACCCGAAAATCAGCGAGTTGTCATGTCTCAAGCTTTAGGAACACGCAAATAAGGTGCACACAATCTGCATAAGATGTCATAAATACATTTTCCTGCCTGTGTACACATGTGTATCTGTGTGATTTGGCTATGAAGGCGTGTAAGATGGGTATAAGCACACAAATAGTGTTAGTTCAAAGAGCCTGTTCGCATATGTAAGGCAAATGTGCAATAGTTCTGTGCTTAACCAGTACTGAATTATTTTTTAATGACATTAATATTAGATTAACAGACAGTTGGGATCATTAATCAGACACTTAGCCTTCAGAAGTTCTTGCGCTCTGCGTTTCCTTTATTAATTGCCATATTTCATAGTCTGGGGTTCTTTTGGTTGTTTTTTTTAAAAATCCAACAACACTGTTCCACGTTTTGAGGGAGGGGAAAGCCCAGAATACAGAGCCAACGTGCAACGTGATTAAGGAGGGACCAGTGCAATGACTTTTATCAGGAGTGTTTGGGTGCTTCTTATATCGATTATGCTGAGCTGATGATGTTTGGCACTTTAATTTTTAGCACACTGAGAAAATTAAGAAAGTGAAGGTAAATTATTGGGAGCTCTCATGGATAGCTCAACAGAAGCCACACCTTTGTACCCATGTAGAGCTTTTCAGTTTGCATAGTCAATGCATTACACAATCAGCACGACTCACAAGTCCACTTTTAAGACTAGAAAAACGAGTGATGTTTCTGGATCAAGATACACGTTTAAGGTGTTCAAAGTATAATTTCACCCCGCTAATTCCTTCAAATTTGCGTCACCTTTTAAATCTCAGAGAGATCTTCGAGAGTTTCAAACAAAGGGGTTTTTTTCTGGTACTGCTTTGAAAGTTATTACATAGGCAGGAAATACTGTGCTGGAAAGGTATCTTTTTTCCCCACTCTTGCATAACTCCAAAGGCTAAAATGATTTTGCTTAAACATGCCACATTGTCCCACATAAGCAGATCAGTAAATGACCTTTGGATTGGAATCAAACAGACCAGCAGGAAAATTTTGAGGTGAGGAGTGAGAATGTATGTGCAACTTGTCTGAACCTCAGAAGTCCCAAGAAAGCAGGTTATGGCATGGAAAGAAAGATTTATTGTTGTTTTAATTATCACATGGATTTCTTAAAAAAAGAACTTCAATGTACAGAGTGACTGGTTGGAATGCGTGTGTGAAAGTTTACACTGTGGTTCAGTTTTCTGGAGCTTTTCTCAAGCGAGCTAACAGGTGAAGGCGTCAGTCTGCCAGTCCCAGAAGCCAACAACTCCAGGACTTCAGCTGGAGCTCTGCGTGATGGGTTTGCAGATTAGAGCCAGAGAAGATTAGGGATTTTTCCTCTAATGCTTCTTATTAGCAGTTTGTTCCAAATCTCATTAAAATTCATTCATTTTTAAAACTCCCTTCTTAGAAATAACTGCGTGTTATAAATACCATGGTTCCTTCAGTTATACGAGTAATTTTTATTGTAATCTACAATATTTTTATTGCTGTTATTCATTCTGCTTTCACCTTTGGGATTTAGCTTAGCTCTCAGGCTTGCTGAGCCGTGGCCTGGCTTACCTGGCGGTGTTACTGCTTTTATTCGGCAACCTGTCAGCACAGCGTAGTCTGTCTGACTGCAGTACAGCGTGCAATTAACAATAGTAATTTATTGCGTGGCCATGGAAACTGGATGTACTAAACACATCGTTCAGCAAGGCTTATGAAATCGGCTATTATTAATCCCTTATCAATGCAATGGTTGTTTAAATACATGTTATTTCATTTGGAATATTTCTGTGATAATGAAAATGATAATTTAACAGCAATTAATTATAATAATAACATCTCTTAGCACCGAGATTTAATATTTTGAAAGGATTAAGTGCATTCATCATAGATTTATTTATTTTCTGTTCATGCTTTTCTGTTGTTAAAGTGAAATTAGACTTAAACATGAAACCAACAGGGGTTTGACGTTTCTTTCATCTGTTCTTCTTTCTGACTGCAATGAGTTTTTAAAGAAGCACGGTCAAAACATACCACAGCTTTGACTTTTCTCTCCATGTAATGTCTCAACTTGTGCCTCAGATGAAAGAAAAGATCCCACAGCGCTCTGAAATCCCTTGGTGGGATTCCATAGGAATACTAGCAGTTCAGTCTTCTGGCCTATTCTTGTTTAAGCTTGCTAAAATTCATAGAATCACAGAACACTTTAGGTTGGAAGAGGACTTTATTTGCTCCAAAGCGGGGTTAACTTCAGTGTTAGATCAGGTTGCTTTGGGATTTGTCCTGTTGAGATTTGAATACCCCTAGGGCTGGAGGTCCCCCAGCCTGTGGGGGATCTGGTGGCTGAACACCCTCACGGTGACAGCTTTTTTCTTGATGTCCATCCCATCAGGATTTCCCTTGCTTGGCTACCTCCAGCCTCACACCACCAGCAGATCTCCTTCCTCCAGGGTGGTGCGTGCCGCTGTAAGCTTCTGTGCGCAGTGCCCGGGTTTGCTCTGTAAAAGATGGATTTTGGCACCCATTTTTCTGTCTTCATGTGGAATGCTGAGTCCTGATGCCCATCCCTTGCTGACTTATATCTGCTTAACAGTTACAATTTCATATTGCCGAATACCTAGATAAGGAGGATCCCGGGCTGGTCACGTAGCTGGACTGTAGAAATAGCAGACCGCTAGTAGTCCTGTGTGAGGACTGTTGTGTTACCCACAGCTGCGGAGAAGAGGGAGGAGTGCTGAAAGGAAGAGAGAACAGCAGAAATCATTAAAAACCCACAAACCCTCCTCCTTCCTACCCTTGTTTTTCCTCCTATAGACAAGTGGGAATCCACTGTCAAAACTCTTTCATTCTGCTGGGTTTGCTGAACACGGGAAGAAATAAGATGGACCTCATGTAGTGAAGTACCTGGCACGCTCTCTGCCTGTGCCAAGCCTTGCTCTCACCCTTGCTAACACTGCTAGGCAGACAGTGCGTTGGGCAGGCATGGAAAATAACAGCACTGCCCCCCCTCCAAAAAACCCTGGCGCTTCCCTGCATTATGCTCGTAATGTTTTTTTAAAGGAAGCTGCAAAGACCCCACAAGATTGTGTGTACTTGAAATAGTGCAGTGACCTCAGGTTTTCATTGTTGTTCTGTAGGAATTTCGCAGTCAGTGTCCTGGGACAAGCCGATGCTTTTTCCGTGCTCCTTTTAGTGAAGCGATTTGTCTCTTACGCAAAGGGAAGAAATGGCAACGACTGTAAACCACTAGCATCAAATCAGCCATAAGGCATTTGTGTCCTTTTATGTCAAATGCTGACAACACCGAGGTATTTTTCGTGCTGTTTTGAAAGGAGGTCCATTTGAACTCTATGCTGCGTGCTCATTCAGCCGCAAAGTTATTCCTTTATTCAACTGTACTTTTGCCATTTTGCTGTAAAAACGGTTTTGTAACATCTTTCTCCAAATCCATTTTGGAGATCAGGCCTTGGTGCTCTTGAACATTTTTCCTCATAATGGACTTCAAGACTGTGAGTGGTTATATTGAAACCAGGGCAGATGATGGTGTTGAAAGCTGAAGGTGGGTGTAGGTGTTTCCAAGAGCAGCACCTGGAAGCGTTAAACCATTTTAATCATCCACCAGAAAGATTGCGCTTCTGTAGCTGCTTTGCATTTCATACAGAAAAACAAGAAGTCAGCTGGTATCCTAGAGTACCAGGAAAAACAAGGCGACTGGTTAATGTTTATGAAACGGGCTGTGTGGCATGGTGTTTTCCATTGCAGGAGCTGGTCATGAAGCGGGAGAGATTTACACAATTTTGCGTTCCAGTTTTCCTGCAGTTAAACAAGCAGTTTGCATAGCTTGCACCGATGTAGGGAGAGCTGAGCACGTACTCCCTCTAAATCTGTTTAAATATGTCATATTCGTCTTATGACTAAAAAAAAAAATAGGCTGAGTTCTTCCACCAGTTTAATCAGTTAAACCCGGATGACTTTTACGTTTCATTTATTTGCTGTGGGAGACGTGACAGCAACTTTTTGCAGATGAACATAATCATTCTTCTACGTGAATCCGAAGCTGGCTTTCAGGAGGTTTATTTTTGTATTGCTGACACTGAAATGCCATAAACTCTGTGTAAAAATAAAGACAATGAAGGGACCTGCCCTTCCACACCCCATAATGCTTGGCTGGCTACCGGACATTGTTCTGTGCATCATTTTATTGTGGGAGTGAGGGTTAGTGACATCAAAGAAAGAAAGCAGCAGAATTGTTTTTTCCACATGCTGCATTATGTAGCTTTCCCTTTTTTCTTTCCAGAGCATTTTCAGCAGTGAAAGTAGTCACATGCTGTAATGTTTAGTAGAGAAGGGTAGATATTTAATAGGATTTAGAAGTTGGCCAGCGCTTCCTAGTAAAAGAGAATGGATTGCTGAACGCACCCCTGACTTCTGAACAATAGTCTTGTGTAGCAGTCGGGAAGGCAGCGAGGATTTTGCTCGTAGTGAAAATCACCAGCTAAACACAGCATGAACCAAATCACCTTGTTGCTTTGTCATCTTTTACATTTGCATTCAAGTTCTCATCTAAGTCGTGTTCGAGCATGTAAAAGCTTTGGTGTAATCTCACCATGTTTGATGGGGAAACCACACCACAGATTACTTTGTGCCAGAAGATAACCATAACAAATACATCCTACATGCATCAGAACTGCCAGCTGCAGTCGCTCCTCCATGCCAAACTGTCTCCAAGATTGAAGTAAAAATGAAGGAGATGACTTTTTTCTTTTTTAAAGTTCACCTGTTGTTTCTAAGCATGGGACCCGTGTGTGTCATGTTCTCTGTATAGGATCTCTTGACTTCCTGCAGGTTTCATTCTAGGTTGTTGCTTGCCTCTGCCAGTGTGTGTTATGGACTTTGCCTTCTACATTAACCATTTTCATCAACTCCTGTTTTCAGTCCTGACCCATTATCTGCAGCTGGAGAAAAGCAGCATCCGCTGTTCAGTTTTATCGCCTTACTGCTAAAGGGGAGCTAGTCATAGGACACTTGAATGTTAAGAGAAACTAATTTTATTTCTTCTTCTCTACAGACACCTAATAGTCACCCTCCTGACTGGGTGATCCTTCCTTCTTCCATAATTTTCTTCCCTGTTGATCGGTTGTCGTGGTTTAGCCCCACTCGGCAACTAAGCACCACGCAGCCGCTCGCTCACCCTCCCCCTCCCCTCTATTTTAATTTAGACTCTCTGTGCCTGACTGTGCACGCTTATGCGTTGTTCTCTCGGGGCTTCTTATTGCCACACGTACTAATATAGCGTGTACCGGGACGGTGTGAGAAGGCCATCATTTCATGAGTGTTCATCCAAGCAGACGTTTCTCCCCCCAGCTGATCTGGTACAGATACACAGAGGTGCTTTTTTCCCCTCTGGGTTATATTTAGTGTTGCATCAGTTGACTGATTTTTACACCGTGCCAAGGGGGTCCCAGCCAAGGGTCTCACCCCGGGGTGGGGTCCTGCTAGGCTGTCAGGAGCACACAAACCCCAACCGCAGCCTCCTTCCCAGCACGGATCGCAGGCCAGGGCTGCTGGTAGTCCCCAGCCTTCCTCTGAGCATGCAGCCCTCGGTTTGGACAGGAGATTTAAAGACCAGGAGCCACCAGCGTTGTTCTTTTCTCAAGGCGCTACTCGGGTGGTGAGCGAAGGAGCTCTCACTTGGTCCTGTCGGATCCGCTGAGGGGTCTGCGTACCGGCCTCGGGGCCGGGTACAGTGGAGTTATTTTGTACAAGCCTGCCTGAAACAACAGAGGTTAGACCTGTATTAGAATTACTTCATGTTCACCATTGGTCTTCTGTTATTATATCAAACAGGAAGGATTATTGCAGTACACGCATTTATCTTGCTTCCCGATAAAATCTTGTTTGATCACAGCATTCTGGTCCCAGCAGCTGATCTGACATTCTCTCGGGCATCTTTCTCAATTTAAAAACTTTCAAGCACAGCTGGAATTTGTGAAACTGTGAATATTACTGGCCATTTAACTCCATATCCTCACACCTACGAGAAAACAGAGTGATATCCTGCACCCTGAAAACCTACAGTAATGGGAACGTTGTCCGTGAAAGGAATCTCTGTTTTCTCTGTGCACGGTTAGCCTAGGTTATGATCTGGGGAATTCTGGGAAGCTGTGGATATTGGATATCGGCAAAAGCGGTGTGCCTGGAGCGGCGCTCAGCTGATCTCTGAGTCAGTGTGTTTAGCAATACTTTGTGTAGGGTGCACGCTGGCTGTGTTTGTTGCTATAGTGAAAAAATAATGATTTTAAGTTGGAAAAATTACTTTCGGCATGGAAATCAAAAAAAGATGTAAACCTGCAGAAGACAGAGCTTTTGGAGTTAGGGATTAAAACTCATCCTTAACTTGCCTTGCTTGAGGTGTTACGTGGATCCACAAACACTGATAATGCATAGATCAAGGTGCCCGCCGGCTGGGCTCGGCAGGGAGGATTTCAGTGCCTCTGAAGGCTGGGCTGTCCCAAGGCGCTGCGCAAACACCGAGCACTCGGCCGCAGCCCTAGACACTCGGTGCTCCTTTCAGCTTCCCTTTTGGGCTCTAATTTCTCTGTTTCCTTCAGCAGCATTTCAGCTCCTTTGAGATCACCCCCTTCGCTGTTTATCTGATCGGGCGCAGAGGCCTTTGCAGTCCAGGGGCTGGCAGTAGCTGTTGCACGCTGAAAGTCGTTTTACCTGTGCTGGGCTGGCAGCAGTGTGCGCCAAACATATTTGCCATTCAGTTTGAAATGGATTCAAGGTCAGTTTGTTGAAAATGTGGTTTGACCGGTATGGAAGGGAGCAGGTTGTCTTCAAGCTGTTTTTAGAAAACAGGCTGCCGCGCAGGTAACCTTTGCCACAGCAGCAGTTAGCGCTGCGGTCATGCGAAGGGACTGGGGCTGATAACACTTTCTGGCATGTGGGAGCAGCAAAGGGGTCACGGGGGCCCACCTTTCTCTCAGCCGACTCCTGCAGCCATGCATCTTACAGGGCAGTTATTAAGACAAATTCTCCATTACTCTGGCCCAGCCCTGTTGAGTTCACTCAGCGAGTTGAGCGTGTGACAGAGGGAGGATGGTGTATGTGACCCCCACCTCCTGCTGCCCCGCACTGGGGATTTGGTGATTGACACTCCTGGCTCTGGTCTTTCAGAAAGTTAACTACATTTTTGTTTGGGTTTTTTCTCATCCAGTTAGTAGAGGAAGAAATTACCCTTCTCAAGTGGGGAAGGGGCTCGATGCCTGCTTGTGATCCCGTCCTGCCCTGGTTTATGTGAATTTCAGTGTACAAACTCCAGTTTATTTACTAAACTCCTAAACAAAGTCAATCCTTGATTTATCACAGTCGCAGAGCTGGGGTTTGCAAGCTGCTGTACGCTAGTAGCATTGTCGTGGGGGTTTCCGCATAAAGGAAATTTCCTTCCCGGTGTTGCTTCAAGATAAGTTGGATTCTCTATTATCAATACTGCTGTTAGAGCGGCTTCCGTTTTCCTGCTGTGCATGTTTTGCATGTTGCGCGTTTCTCTTTACCCTTGGGAAACAAATGTTTTCACAAGCTGTAGGACACTTGGAGCTCCACCCATATCCTCTAGTTTTAATTAATCTTCAAAATCTAAAACTGTGTTTTTGAAAGTATGAAGGACATTTGTCAAAACGATCACGTGAGATTCGTAAATAGCGCTTCAGGGCCCATGGCTGGTGCTAAACCCCTGGTGTCATCACTCAGGGATGTAGGTTTTTACAGAGCACTGCATGTTAAAAGAGTCATAGTTGTGAGCTTAGCCAAATTGTCAGAGCTCTGAGTACCGCTTTTCTGTATGTATGTTTCTTTCTCTGAAACATATAACCAAAATTCATTGATTTTAATTCTGTGCATGTTTTAACCTGAAACCCCAGAGCAGAAAAACACAGTTTATCAGTTTGAAAGGGTTGGTAAAAGCGTTGCAAAAACCTGCAGTCATTGTGAAACGCCGTGTAGAAATAATCAGGAGAGGTTTTAACACGACCAACCCCAGCCACGCAACTTTCAAAACGGGCTTGTTTTGCTTTCCCACGTTGTGGGAGCACAATAGGAGTTAAGCGATGCGGGGGTAAGAACGGCTGCGCCTTCTCCCTTCTGGTGTTTCTATCGCTGGTAGTGTCAGCGGGGAATTGGAGAGCTGTGCTCCGCCTGTGCCAAGTGCATGATGAAGAGCGGCCTTCCTGGGTGAGCGGCCCATTAGGAGGCTGAAAGAGCCGCTGTGTCTCTCTGGTGGCATTTTTCTGAGATAAGTTGCTGGTTGTCCCCAAAAGCTGGCAGTGAGCAGGTGGGGGCCTGGCTCTTGTGCGGTGCCACAGGGTTTTCCCACGGGGCTGGAGGCTGCACCCGGGCAGCTAGGAATGTCACTGCTTTTGGCCATTCTTGCTGTGAGTCAGAGGAAAGGAGGAGAGACGAGAAGAAAACGAAAATTTGTTGAAGTCCATAGCAGTGAAGTTGCTCAGACACATGTGAAGAGCTGACACCAGGCTCAGCGTGCAGAGTTAGCGCTGAAACCATCACAGCTGTGGTCTCGGTAGAGATTTTCACACTTATTTTTATCTGGCGGGGCGAGCAGGGAGGAGGACCGCGGCGCTGCAGAGGATGGGTGGGGATCAGGTGAGAGGAGCGAAGACGAGAGCGAGTACGGGGTGGGTGCGGAGCCAGAAGAACCAACTGAGCCCTTCAACCTCTCACTGTAAACAGGAAATCGAGGACCACAGAGAGCGAGAGAGAGGAAACGGGAAGGCAGAAAGGGAGAGGCAGCAACTGTATTTGAACTAGACAGAAGAAAACACGCGTAGCGGCACCGAGCATCAGCTACCCAAGCACACAGGGCCTCCAGCTAGACGGGGAGAGCCTGTAGGCTGTGTTCCCATCCTCTCCCTCACTGATAATTAGGTGCGCGTAAGGATGCTGAGGCAACGCAGAAGAAAAGGAGTCGCTGGAGCTTTCTCAGGGTTTTTTCCCCTGAAACCCCACTGCCTGAAGAATGCACTTTCCCCTCCTCTTGTCGGGCCACCAATTGTGCTGGGGTGGGGAAGCCTTTTTGGGAGAGTGACCCCTGGGCCGCGGCGGCGCCGTCCGCAGGAGGGACCCGTCTTCCCCCTCCATAAAGGGCTGCCTGGAGCCGACTGATCTGTTGGCTTCCTTTGACTTGCTTTCAACAACAGAAGATCCTAAGCTGGTATCAATTAATACAGTGGCACCAAGGTTTTCACAACTTGACTTGGCACGTCACTGCATTTCCCATGTCATGTCTTTAATCTGTTCAAAATTAGGCTCTGACCCTTCATCTTCTTTTACTAAAACCACATGGATGTTCTTTTCCCACCCATTGCTTTTATCGTGATCCTAAATTGGGAGCATTCTTGATAGCCATAACTTTTGACCAAAGACTTTTTAATGGATGGCTTCATGATGATATTTGATAGCTTTTTTTGGTTTACATAATATTTTCTATATCCAACTCTTATTTTTAGGATCCTGTACATCCATATTTCTCTTTGGAGTGAATGTAACCACAGGGATCTCTGAAAGTTTTGCTTCCGTATAGAGACTACAGTGATTAAATAAACTTGCTGAGCTGTTCTGGGGCTTGTTCAAGCTGGTGAAGGGACATGTGGTAATTTCTGTCGGAATTTTCTTTAAAAAGGACCAACTATTGCAAGGTTTTTCTTCTGTGACTCATTTTCAAAAAAATACTTTGACTAAAAGCATGGATTACTAGACAAGCAGATATGCTGATAGAGCATTCCCAGGAACTTGCTATAAATAGTTCATGAAATATATATTTAAGGCCAGTAGACACTATATTTAAATCATTACTTGGATAGACAACTATTTCCACTAGCCAGATGCGTTGGGTTTTTTCTTCTTTGGTCCAAGATTGAACAAGCTGTGTCGTTACACCACTGGTACGAATTGCAACATGGTTAGGAGATGCCGCAGCTTCTGACTGCAAAAGCAATATTTATTTTTCTAGCATTGCCTCGCTGCGACGAGGTTTGGGCTTTCTAGCAGAAAGAACAGGAGAACACCGTTCTCCTGTTCGCACGGTGCTTACCCACGACGCACGGTGGAGGCCCACGCTGCCGACGCTGTGATGTTCTGGCAGCAAAGGGCATGCGCGTCCCGCCGCGCCGGCGGTGTGGGGGGCAGCGCGGGGGGCACGCGGCGCCGCTCTTGAGAAACTGCTGTTGGCTCCTCTCGGCGCACTGGAAAGCGAGCCGCAGGGCTTGCGAATTTCCTGTTCGCTTCCGATGTCTTAGCGATCCTCTGCTTCGTACAGAGCGAGGACAAACAAGAGTAACGCAAACTGTCAATTCCTTGAAAGCACATTGCTGTTTTATCACAAACCCCACCTTTTGCATCTTTCCAAGCCCCATTTTTTTAATTGCATGCCTTATAGGTCGGTAAAGGCTGTTACAAATGGGACAGTTTCAGTGCATTAGTTCTGGTCACGTCCTACCAAGAATAAATTCAGAAATACATGAGAGGAACTGAAATCTTAGGGTGGGGTTTCTGTAGTTGGGCAAACCGCCACTGAAGTGCTGTCTGCTCTCCCATCCTTGTCAGATTGCTCCTCCTTACCACCTATCTTACTATATGAGTTCTTTTCTTACTGCTATTTTCCTTTACTTGTTTCCCAACTTGCTGTCCTCTTCAGCCTCAGCTTCTTTATCATTCCTTGTCACCAAGATCAGGCTTTTGCTGCTGTCGCCAAGGTCCTGCAGGTGCAGAAGCTGTAACTGGTTATGAACATGCTGGGATCATGCCCCCGCCACGCTGCACTGCCAGGAAAGGGGCACGTCCTTCCTTTTGAAGGACAGCATCTGCTGAACCCCTGCGTAGTCAGATAGGAACTCTGCATTGCTCTGCACCATTGTTAATGTTTTCTGGGTTTCAAACCACATACTCCGAGTTTTCAGAGCTGGACATGTTACATTTTGGTTTAGGATTTACGCGTCTTCATGTCCTGTTTCTGAACGTGCCAATGACTTCAAAGAGACCGATGCGAGGCTTAGATGCTCAGCTTCTTGGAGAAGCAGACTGCTTTCATTCAAATGTCTAATTATGGACTTCGAGTCCAAGTTTGAGCACCTGTGTTTTGACAAATTTGGTCTGTAGTAGTTCCCAGCTCAGTGAAATGACTTTTTGCTAACAAGGAAGGACTTCATCCAAAGCCCTTGGCAAAAGAATTTAACCACAAAGATGTATAATGTTTTCTGTCTGAGAGTTCTCGGCTTGGCTGATAGCTGTTTAGAGTTTCTGAATTAATGTGGACTGTAGTGAACCTGTGCATTAAGAGAGCTCTCATAGCCACTGTTTTTGTGTACAAACAGTTGTGAAAGACTCTGGGAAGGGAGGGTGGAAAGAACCTATTTTTCTATGGCTTTAAATAAATGCAAGTCTACTTCAAACATGCAGTTATGGAAAAGTTCATCTTGACGTTGTGTAAATACAGTTAGAAACGTTGAATCGGCAAATAAATACTGTAACGGAAAGGGAAAAAAGTAAATGGGAAGCTTTGTTCTTGGCTCTCTTTTATACCTATCTTAACCCAAAGTGACTTCTGGTATTTCAGGGGATCTGTTGTGGGCTTGTGTGTGTATTCGAGAGCCAAAGCTGGCCCGTTCTCCCAGTGGTGGAAGATAACTCTTGATTAAAGTACTGGAGAGTTTCATGAGTCTAAAGTGGCTTTTACATTGTAGCTCTACAACAGACCCTTCACACCTTGAGAAAGCTGCTTATCTGAGCAGCAAGTAAGTCTGCAATCTATCCTTCAGATTGATTCCGTAGATAGTAACTCGGTAAAACTCTCACTGATGTTAGAAAATGTTATAAAACAGGAAGAAAGGTGGATTTCCAGTGAAAAGTCCCAATTTCTTCAATGATTCTGCTAAGAAGACAAGCCATACCTTTCATTTACTATTAGACGTGTTTGAACGTAGGTACGTGTAGGTACGTGAACTGTGATTTATTTTGAGTAACATTCTGTTATTTTCCTAACAGATGAACGTGAGGCAGTTCAGAAGAAGACTTTCACAAAGTGGGTTAATTCCCACTTGGCACGCGTATCATGCAGAATTACAGATTTGTACACTGACCTTCGCGATGGAAGGATGCTCATCAAACTTCTGGAAGTTCTTTCAGGAGAGAGACTTGTAAGTGTCTATTAATATTCACTGTGGGTTTTTTGTTTTGGTTTTGGGTGTTTTTTAGTGAATCCTTGCCTCAGCTGATGTACAGCAAAACTGAGTACTGAGGGTTCAGCACTGCAAATGTCTTTTTATGTATTAAAGGAAAAAAAAAAAGCTTATTGCTTCAGCTGGATCCAGACACCATTGAAATATCTTCCTGTTGGTTTCAGTAGGAATCAAAGGAAATCTCCTTCAAAGGTTCCTTGCTAGTGAGATGCCGAGTGCTTCCAGCAGATTCTCCCTGCTCCTGAATCTGACAGGCGCAGAGCACTAAATGTTCTCCAGCCCCTTAGACCGTCTCGGTAATGGTGAATTAGATGTGCTGAGGAACGTTCCCGGGCACTGCGGCCAGCTGGCCTGTTTCTGTGCTAGTAAACACAGCCGCCGGATGCAGGTGGCTGTGTGCAGGCTGCCTGCCGGCCCGAGGCCTGGAACATCCCTTCTCCCTTCCCTGGAGCGTGCTGGGGGGTTGCGGAGGACAGCTGGTCAGAGGGGGCCAAGTCCACCCTGGGAAGCATTGCAGCAGTTTTAGCCGTGGTGTTAATTGCACCCCACTGCTCAGGAATGCTCCTGGGTGTACTTGATTTTACTAGGATAGATAAGGCTTGGATTTTCTTTGGTTAGAGGAATATCTAGAGTGAATTTAAACGAACGGGGCAAATTCTTTCTTTAGGTGTGCTGAGAGCGCCCCGTTGATACCAGCACAAGGGAGTGGTGGGCAAGAAAATCCCTGTGGTGAAAAAAGCTGCTGCATGACAGGAGAACTGGGTGTCAGGAAATGGCTGGGTATCAGTTTTTCCTTTAGTTCCTTAAATGATGGCTATGCTCTTAACTACCTAATTTCAAGCAATCTTTTCAAAGAAATACGGGTCTTTAGCTAAGACCTAAGGCTACATGGGGATGCGACTGTGTAATCGCTTGTCATCAAGCACTCCTATTAATGGAAGCTCCATGGCTTAAGACTCTGGTTAATGAATTGAACATATGGCTCCCAGTGTAGCGTCTGTACAGTAAGGCAAGAGGGGGAGCTTTCTGAATGCATCTCTGAGGGTAAGGAAACGCTGACGTGCATAGAAGTACCCTGTGCGGATGAAGGCATTGTGTGGATGGAGGTAACTAATCTCAGTGTTTGTCAAGTAGTTAGCTCAAAACATGTTTCTCTCCATGCCAAATCATTTACTTCAGTGAGGTATTAGGTTTGACGTGTTCGCTGCAGGTAACGGATGTTATTTATATGGGAATTACTGAGACCAACGTGCCCCGTTATTTGCGCATTCAGACAGCAACCTGCCACCTCTGCTCAAACCTTCGTATCTGCCTGCCAAGGTGTGACTTTCAGTGTCACATAGCAGTGGTGAAGTTCAGACCAGTCATGTGGTTCTTGCTGTGTGATTCATTTACATTTTTCACTCCAGGTTTTGAAAAATGCAAACAGAGCTTACGCAGCTGCTCGGGTGGGGAGGGTGCAGGAGCCACCCGGTGAGAATGCTGGATCTGCACTTGCATCATCGTTTGCGTATCGCATTGGCAGCTGCCTGCACCACCGCAAATTCTTTTTGTAGCTTCGTTATCTCAGGATGGAGGACACCAGTCTCTGTTTGAACAGTACATTCCACCACACCTTCCTCTGCAAACAAGAATACAGATAACGTAATGCAGTAAACCTTGAGACAATTACACACACCAGAAATATTCCAGGAGGATCGGCACGTAGCATCCACTTGCTGATGTTCTCTAGCCTTTTGGAATTTATTTTAGTTGGTATTGGTTAGGTTCTGACATCTCCTTGACACCCCAGCAGAAATCTAAAGGCAGTATCTTATGCAGAAAGCTTAAAATCAAGACAAGAAACATCAAATGGTAAGAAAGCAATAAACAAAGGCAGAACCTAGCCTAGATAATTATTTGAATATGGTGTGTTTACTGAAGCAGTAGAACAAACAGGTATTGTTTTCTCACTTTTGAAACTGGGGTTCGGATTCTGGAGCTGGAGCCATATGCCTGTGGAGCAGAGTCTGGGATTTAGGATACTAATCAGGGAAGCAGGACTGTTCTTTGCCCTCTGGAAGACCTCCAGCCTCATTTGCACAAACCCTGCACTTTTCAAAAGCTGATGTGAGATGATGAAAATCCGGAGTCCTTGAAGGTGTGTTGGAGAAACTCAAAATGAGAGCGGCCAATAAGGGCAACATCTACATCTTCCTGTCCTTGCTCAGCTTGATTCCTACTCCTAGTGTTTAGTCCAGACCTTACTACATAGGGTCCTCTGTACAGCACAGTATTTGGAAAGAAAGCGATAGCATGCAATAGTCTCACTGAGCAAAGCGGAAAAGAATCCAGCCAGTATGAAAAGACAGTTGTAGTTTTGTTTGCACACACAGTTAACCAGCTTCTCCCAAACAGAAAAATAAAGCCGAGAATTGTTTTCAGCATAAAATTAAGCATTTAGCTCAGTTTCTTCCATAGCTATACAAAGGATTAGTAAATTCCTTACAATTCCTGGACGCTCAAAGGTCAAACTGTTTAAGCAGATTCTCTGTAGTGAGTTCTGTCATGTTTTCTGTTGGGAAAGGGAAGATTTTTGGTGTAAAACATTTTCCTGACAACGTGCACGTGAAGACTCTGAGTTTAGGTAAATACAATAAACGATGCATTCAGCATGCTTTCTTTCCCTCTGGTTAATTTCTGGATCTGTGTTAGCCCAGTGACAGTGGAAGTTGTGTCTTGGTAGGTCTCGTCTTGAGGCTGTGCAGGAGAGTGTGGCAAGCGCAGCCACACCTTGTACAAACCGGACTCGGACGCCTCTTCCTCTTTTTGTTGCAGAACGGTAGGTTAAACTGCATGGCCTGCCGGTGCTGAGGGACAGAAAAACTGAACCTTCTGTCTTCTCGGGGTGCCTGACTTTGTTTTTGGCCGGGTGGCACTGTCATTCTCATCCATGCAGAAGTTTGAAGTGCCTTCTCGGACCATTAATAAGTCCTAGTTTGAACAGCCCTAGATGACACTGCTAATTAGCTGTTGCAGCCCCAATAGGGAATTTCTGAGCCAGAAAGTGCACCTAGTACTGGAGCGCTAGAAAAGTATGTCAGCCCACCCCTGCTCTACAGGGAGCAGTGTCCTTTTCAGGTTTGCTGTGTGAGCTCTGCTGCTTCACATACGGTCATTGTGTTTGTGGGAGAAAAAATCCTGCCAATAACCTGAAGGTTATGTTTCCCGGATTCTTAATCGGAAAGTATGTCGTCGTACAGAGTGTGGGTGGGAGCAGGCGGTCTCAGGAACTAGATAAAACATCTGATGTGAATGGCATTAGCTCTGTCACCTTGGTGCTGGAGCTTCTGAGAGCAGAAAAAGAGCTTTTAAAACCATTTTCTGCTCAACAACTCAAGGCATTAGAGGCAGTTCAGTTACTGCTTAGGTAAGCGAGAAGGGCTGCATCGAGGCGGGGGGACAGAGTCAGGTCTGCCACTGCTGCTTACAAATGGCCACAGTCACAGTCGTTCCGGTGTTTTGGGAACATCGTCATAAAAGTGAGCACACCTTGCGTAAGCTGATCTCGGGCACTCAGGTGTGGCAGTGAGCTGGAGCGAGTCGTGGGCTGGGCAGCCTCGCCTCCACCTTTCCCCGCAGCTGGGCGCTCCCTCTCCCGCCCTGGGAACAGCCTTCCTACCGGTATTTTGCAAGATTAAATTAAACCTGTGGTCCAGCTTACCACACTCCCGGCTGACTGATGGTACCAGCAAAAGGATGGATCCCAGGTTGTCCCTGCTGATAGCAAGGGATCTCCGGTTGGTTTCAGCCAACCATGTAACCTCACTCTTGCTCCCACTCACACCATGGCTCTTCACCCTATACTGCTATGTTTGGGCACACGGTACGTGCATAGGGTGTACGTGCAATTTGTGTCTCTTCGGAGGGACTTTTACACCCAAAAGCAGTGGCAGGTTTCTGGAAATTTTCACCCTTGCTGGGAGTTGCGGGTTGACTTTCTCTGCATCGTTACCCAGCCTCTGGAGGAGAACCCTGCTGTCTGAAAGCTGAAGTGAAACTAATGATCTCAGGGGTTTACGTGTCCTGAAGGGCATCTTTCTAGCAAACGTTTCATCTTTATGACACGCTGTTATATGGGCTGCTGTTTGTAGGGACCATAATAGGCTCCGGCTGAAACTCTTCCCCTTGAATGCAGTCTGAGGTGAGGATTTTGCCTGAGCTATTTCCATGGCCGGTTAATTATGTTCACTGCAGAAAAAAAGGAAATTATGTCGATTAGTAGTTTGGCTGGGTACCTTTGGTGACATCTCAGTGAGCACTGAACAGGCTGTTCAGCTGTAATCCTTATCTGCAGAACAAAGTTGCTTTAATTCTATTCAGTTTTTTGCAACAGACTTCTACGTGCTGTTAATATATTCATGTTTCTTTTCGTTTGCGCTAGGTCTTCATAAAATTGTGTTACGTTGGCATGGCTGACTTTTTGTATTGTTTTTATTTTCTTTTCCTATGAAGAAATTGTTTGGAATAAATCTCTTCTATTATTTTCATACTACTTATCCTACTTCAACTGACCAAAAAAAGCAACGACGTTCCTTTCTCAAGGAGTTTTAGTGAGTAGCTTATGGTCCAAATCTGAGCTGCCTTTTTGGAGAGCGCGTATCTGTATTTACAGGTACTCTGGAGCACTCATTACCAATTCCCTCTGTTGCGTGTGTATGCCAGTTATCAGTTTGTTTCATACCTTTATCTTAGCAGCAGCATCTTTTTAAGTGTGGAAGGACTTGTACTGGAAAAAAAAAAGCATCTTGCATCAACAGGTGTGGCGTGAACCTAACAAAATAATTTATCTTCCAGCTAATGAACGAATATACTAGACAGAAACAAGGAAGGAAGTAAGTACGCAAAATACTTAGAAAGGCAAATGAAATTGGTGCCCAGGGTGTGCGGCTCAGGTCTAGGATGTTGGCATTTCCACCACGGGTTTGACACACGCTACCGTTAGTCTTGTGTAGGATGCAAGGAGCGGTTTTGTCCGTTGAATTGGAAGGACGAATGCATACAGTATTGCTGGCTGGAGGTTGACAACGTGTGACTCACCTGCCTGGACTGAAGAGCTAATAAGCACTTTTTGTTTTTTCCTTCCATCTACAGTAATACATGTTTTTCTTCTCCTTTCTACCTTGTAGCCTAAACCAACTAAGGGAAGGATGCGCATCCATTGCCTGGAGAATGTTGATAAAGCCCTCCAGTTCCTGAAAGAGCAAAGAGTGCACCTAGAAAACATGGGATCTCATGATATTGTGGATGGGAATCACAGGCTGACACTTGGCCTTATTTGGACTATTATCCTGAGATTCCAGGTAAGGATGTATACATGCATAGATACACACACGTTTGAGTTTTCCATACTTGTTTGTAATACAATTGATTGTGCTTTTTAAGAGTGGAGTGCTCCCAGGCCCTCCGAGGTGATGGGAGTGAAAAGTGCTTAGCAGCTGGCAGAACATGCTCCGGAGCTAAGGGGAGAGGACAAATTAGTCTTCACGGTGCTGCTGATCTGTAGCGGCAGCCAATGGGAGTTTCCTGTGTGGAAAGTCATGTGGTTTTATTTTTAAATTACTAACAAATATGAAGCTCCAGTCCTAGACCTCTACGCTCCTGTAGAGCTAGGAGGAAATGCTCCCCTCAGCTGCTCTTCACCTCTGTGGTGATGGCCATTAACCTGGCTGACTTTGCACTGAAGCGGATTAAGGGTGCCCACAGGAATTGTTTTAGTGTCCCAGCTAAAGGCTGAGATTTCTTCTTTTCTAGCAAGTTGCACGTTGGTCTTTGCCCTCAGTTAAAAAAGGCTGGAAAGTCCTTTTGCAGAAAGGATAATAAATTTATATAATAAATATATAATTTATAATAAATAACACCATAATAAATATTTAATGAGTTTAACATTCTCTTCGTTTTGGTGGTGCTCAGTGTTTTCCTAATATGAAAGTGTCTGCCTAACTTTCAGTGAAACAGTGGAACTTTGCTGAAGCTACAATACTCTTTTTAAAAAGCAGTGAACTATATCCATAAAATCAGATATATTTGTTCATATGAAGAAAAAAGTGTTTTCCTCCCCCCCACCTTTTTTTCTTTTTCCTCTTTTTAAAAACTGGATAACAGCCTAGAATCTGGAATACATAGTTGTGATGCTGCTAAGGGCAAACACTATTTCCTCCAAGCTTGAAGTTCCAAAATTGTTTGCTCCTATGAAGCTCCTGGTTAGCTTTTGCCTGTGGATCCCTCACGAGGACCCCTACCTGCTGCACCCCCCCGGCTCCCCCGAGCTGGACGTGCTCGGCATCCTGCAGGGTGAAGCCGGGATGCTGTGTAGGGCAGGGTTTGCCTTGACACTTGGAAATAAATTTTCTCATGAAGTTCAAACTGTTTTGTCAATGGACTAAACAAAGAGTAATCCTCCAGTAAAATAAGGACAGATGAAGCTTTCTTTTGACATGAATGCTCTTAAATGAGGAGAAGCATTCACCTACTTCCACCCTGCCTGTCGTTGTGGATTTCCTTTGTTGCTTATATTCTGATATAATTCCTTTCATCTTTTCAAAAAAGGTAAACAATGTGTTTTCTGAGAGAAATGTTTAAAACTTCTGTGTTAATTTTAGATCCAAGATATCAGTGTTGAAACTGAGGACAACAAGGAGAAGAAATCTGCTAAAGATGCTTTGCTTTTGTGGTGCCAGATGAAGACAGCTGGGTGAGTGTGGATTAAGTGATTAACTCTAAAGCTCTTACAGCATTTTGAGTTTTCATTGAAATAATTTAAATGGGCAAACACATATCTCTCCTTAAGTGGATTCAGCCAAGAGAAGTGAATTGATGTTTACAAGTCAGAAAATCCTGAATTTATTATATGAATGCTGTGTGATAAACATACCAATCTGATAATCCATGAATATATAGTAATATGCTGACTCTTTTTCACCCTATTCTGAAGAAATAATGATGCTTCAGATGTTTGCCACCAACTTTTCCCTCTTTCCACATATATGGAAATATTTCCAAAATGTCTGTCTCTGACAGTAACCTTCTTGCATAATTAAATACCCATTTGTAGAGATTCAATATGTTTCCCCCATGAAACTTGGATGTCCCTGGGATGACTTGGGGCACTTCAGCGTTATTCTAGTGGTACTTCATCTTCTTCCAAGAACTCTTTATGAAAGTGGTTTGTGAGCAACCTGAACTTTTTGAAGGCTTGCAAAATACCCAGATCACCAAACAAATTAATTTTGCATCTGTGTACCCATGGGGCACAAAGGGGGCCATCATATGTGCTTTGTTCAAAAGTGAGACAGTGACTGGGGCCAGTCCTTGAAGATGCCCTGGGACAGCAGGCAATTTCAAGGAAAACTTAATGTATCACTGCTCCTGTGGCACCTGCAGCCATCAGGTTTTACTCCTCTGTTCCTCCAGCTGTTCCTGCTCTTCTCTTTAATTTGATATTTTGAGTACCTGAAAATAGTTCTTGCCAGCAGCTAAATCAGGAGCAGACCTTAGACTTGCAGGGAATTGAAACCTCACAGGCTGCAGGTTGGGCAGCAACTTATAAAATCATAGCTGCAAGTAACTGCTTCGAAGTTCATTTAGAGCCTTTCTCTGGAATGCATATCAGTTCTGCAGGGTTTACAAGAGTAAATGAGGTGCACTTACCTCTAGTGTCAGTCTCTGATTAGAGACCAGTCATGATGATAGATTGTCCATCATGGGATGGTAATATCCTACCCTTAGGTTTAAAATAAATGTGCCACTCCTGCAACCAGCTTTTAGTGCCAGAGCGTGCAGAGCTGCAGCTGGGATGCTATATTGATTGAGCTCTCTCTGGTTTTTGTTCTTGACAGTTACCCCAATGTCAACATTCACAACTTTACAACGAGCTGGAGGGACGGGATGGCTTTCAATGCACTAATACATAAGCACAGGTACGTGTGGGTAAATGTCTTCATGGATTTTGAAAGCTTGGACTGTTGCAGTGTGCAGTGGATTTTGCAGTTACCTTGCAGCTTGAGTTTAAAATCTGTGGAGAGGAGAAAGTTGAAGAATTGCTGAGAGTTTTACAGCCACTTGCCCTACTTTAGAGTTTTACAGCTCTTGCGGTCACTGTGAGCTCATCTGGGCAACAGCTTCGCACATCACAAGTCAAAACAGGTTGCGTTCGGTTTCAAGAGAATAAGTTATACACGTGATTGTTTTGGTTTGTGACTGACCAGGTTGGAAGAAAAGTTTTTGTACCTTATCGAGTAACCGCTGATGATCAGGTCTGGTCGCCTAGAATTCGGGGGTGGGAGGGGGGACGTGGCACACAACAGCAGCCTGGAGGGGGAAATCTGGTGCTGGACTTTGACATGGCTGGGGATGCTGCTCACTGGCATGCTCAGGTGAAGTTACTGGGATGGCTTGCACACTTAGGTGGGCATGAGGAGAGACTGCGTGACCACAGCTTTGTTCCTTTATCCCTGGTAAACTATCCTCCATTTTTTGCCGTGGGCTAGGTTCTGCCATGGCATGTGCCTAGGCATTGTTTCATTCCTTTAATACTGCTGTTGAAACTCACAGGGCTGCTGGGCAAGCAAAACCTTGGCAGCACGAGGGGCCAGGTTTTTGGAGGATTGCAGATTTTAGCTCATTTGTTCATTTGAGGGTGGCTGCACTGTGCTTTGGGAAATCTAAAGAATTTTCCATCTTGTCTAGGCCTGATCTGATTGATTTTGACAAGCTGAAGAAATCAAATGCACACTACAATCTGCAGAATGCTTTTAACCTTGCAGAGCAACACCTTGGTCTTACTAAGCTCCTGGACCCCGAGGGTAAGAATTCCTGCAGTTTCAGCACTTCATGTCTCTTTGTGGGCTCTTTTCTCCCACCCCTCCTTGTTGCAGGGCACAGCTCTGTGATAGCTTCTTGTGTTAAAGAGAAGCTGGATGCTGCTGACTCATCTGGTGATACAGCCAGAGAGGGAAGGAGAGAATGCAAGATGTCTGCTGCAGAGGACTGAGCAGCAGTAGCACAAGAGCCCTTAATCCTGTGTTTATTTTCCCCCATCTGACGAGGTCACGGGACTGGCAATGTATACATAAAATCATTCCAGATAGAGGCATCCTTCTGATCTGCTCTAAGAAACACTTTCTGTGAGCTGGAAGATGAATGATGTTCAGCAGCAAATAGTTAGCAGCTTCTTTCGCAGACTGTCAGGGAGTTTTAGCCTGTGCTTTCATGAGAGTGTGCGTGCTCATGCGTATTGGAAGGCGTGCTCACAGTGCTAGGACAAGAAACTTTCTTGTCACAGGGCAAATAGAGGCTATGTGTTTGGGCGAGTTTCTTCTTGCTTATTTTGCAGTACCTCAGAATTGCTGCAGGAAAGGAAATAATTTGTTTTCCATCTGTATCTCTCAGAAGATTTGCCTGGACAGACATACAATTAGGTTTGAATTCCTCTCTCCAAATACTGATATAGCATCAAAGTTCTCAATTAACAGTAGTTCTGTCAACTCACACAGGTACGAGAGAAGTTATTCAGCCATGCACAAGCTGTGGCGAAGTCTGGAGGCTGACTCTAAGACCCAAAGGCCCCTAGCCCACAGACGCGTGCTTTAACCACAGTCTGCGCTAAGACAAAGAGATAAAGGAGCACTTCTCAGTGACAGAGTTCAAAACTGTATGACACCCAGTAATCCAGAATCAGTCCAAAGCTGCTGAATTTATTTCTGATTAGGACATAAATCTTAGGAGCTGAACTGCCACCGAACCCCCCTCTCTGACTCTCAAACGCATCCTTGTGGCATTATTAGCTTTGTTGTTTTAACCCATGCACCCTCGGTATGCTAAGACAACTCTTGTTTGGTTTGCAGATATCAGTGTTGATCATCCTGATGAAAAGTCAATCATCACCTATGTGGTGACATATTACCACTACTTCTCCAAGATGAAAGCTTTAGCTGTGGAAGGAAAGCGTATCGGAAAGGTTTGCAAGTTCAAATTATAAATTGCTATAAAGCAGTAGAAATCTTTCTGATTTTTTTTTTTCCCCCCTCTTGGGTGTTAAGTTTTTTAAGAGTCCACTGTATGGTAGTTTTTACATTTGCTTTTGAACGTGTTTTGAATGTTAAATATTCCCGTACAACTGTGAGGAGTAGGTCATTTCCAGCTGCCTCGTATTAGAAAACATTTGGCCGGTGTTTTATTTTTGCTTGTTAATTATGCATCATTGCTGCTTTTCCTTCCTCGTTAACTGCTCTTCACCCTCTGGGTCCTCTGTCTCTTCTGGAGCCCAGAAAAGCCCCTCGTTTAAAAAATGTGCAGCCATTCTCTGCCCTTTGGCAAAGTTGTCCCCATCTTTACAGCTGGCAGACTGAACATGAATCCTTTTGTGAGGCTCAGCTCTGCCCTTCTATTGCCGTGGGATCATGGGAATTCACTGCTGAAAAATGCAAAGCCCTCATTCCTCAGAGATCCCAGCCCCTGTGGCGCTCAGGAGTGAGTGGTCTGATTCATAAGTCAAGTCTCTCAACGGTTTCTTTTATGTAGCTTGTTGGATTTAAATGACTGAAGAGCACTGCCCTTGTTATTCATGTTACGTTGTGCTGCTTGTTGCAGGTGCTTGACAATGCCATTGAAACGGAGAAGATGATTGAAAAATACGAATCGCTGGCTTCTGACCTTCTTGAGTGGATTGAGCAAACCATTATCATCCTCAACAATCGCAAATTCGCCAACTCCCTAGTTGGTGTGCAACAGCAGCTACAGGCATTCAACACTTACCGCACAGTAGAGAAGCCACCCAAGTAATTTTAATCTTAGCTTAAAACAACAGTGGTCTTGTTTTGTTTAGTCAGTCATTGATTTTTTTTTTTTTTTAAAAAAACAAACACATCCAAGTAATGTTAATCTTGGCTTAAGAACTTATTTTTCTGAACAATCCCAGATATCATATTTCTGATTGGCACTCATCATTGTTACTCAGGGCCTGTTTGCTTTATGCTATTCAATGTGCAGATAATAACAACAGCAGCACTGAAAAGTGTGTTGCCTGCAGGATCTCGGGGTCCTGGAAGCTGTCGCTTCGCTGAGATGCCTGCCTTACGAGTGGTAATAGCATACCATGTTACTATAGGAATATCCCCAGTCATGCTTGCTAGCAGTGTATAATACCAACATGCTGCTATTAAAAGAATCTTACTGCTTATCCAAAATCAAGAGGAAGTGTGTCTGGCTTTGTAAAACATAGCTGTGCTTACTAAGACAGATATAACCAAAACTGTGCAACTTATTTCTGGAACGTTTCTTTTAGCATTATGATATCAGATCTGTTTATTAGTTTTCTCTAATATAAGTTCTACTGGATAATAATAACAATCCAAAACATTACAGAGTATCCAGACGTCTTCTAAAATTGCAGTCTATTCCCTAGTACCTATGCAGTTTGCTTATTTCCCAGGCGTACAAGTCAGGGAAAACAGTGGGAAGAGTTTATTCACTGCAGTGGGCTTTAAATAAAACTTCCATTTCTTGCGTTGATAGAGTAAACTAGGGCAACGCACGTAGTAGAATAAAAAAAATGCAGTCTTCTGTCCCCCAAGGGGGTTTAAATCTAAACACACAGACAGCTGACCTCTGTGAAGTTTCTTTTGCTGTTTGACCCAACTGGTTGCAGGGATGTGTGGGCTATTTCAATTGCTTCCAGCTTTCACACAAGATGAATGTGTTTATCTTCAGATAAACATAATGCTCCATTCATAATGTCAATATTTTAAGGAAGTGCTTCATGATACCTTTGTAGCAATGAAAGCTTTACTGTAACTCAATTCTTTTGCAAAATTTTGTTTAGATTTACAGAAAAAGGAAACCTAGAAGTGCTGCTTTTTACCATCCAAAGCAAAATGAGAGCCAACAATCAGAAAGTATACATGCCAAGGGAGGGCAAACTCATCTCTGACATTAACAAGGTAAACTGAGCCAGCTCCTCCTGTGCGACTCAGGATTTCGTTGTTTTCTTTCAGTGTACTGGGAAGAAACACAATTGCTATCTCCAGCCTTGACGTGGGGGACCGTAAGGGGTGGCAGATGTGGGGTGACCTTTTCTTATAGCTCGTCCCTGGGTATCCTCAGCATCTGTAAGATCTTCTGCACTGGAAAAATGCTCAGTCATTCTGTGCAGTTGGTTATGGATCTAGTAGCCCTGCCTTGCCCCTCCAGGGTCCTGGCTATTAGAGTTAACCAACAGAAAGTAGCACCAATACCTAGGTATTGCAGCCCTCCCCATTTGCCCCGCTGCCCGCAGTGTGGGAGAGTGAGGGAAGCGCCACGACCCATCTTGTGGGTTCACTGTCAGGGTTTATGCAGCTTTTTTTTGTGCTGGTGCAGCTGGCAGAACAGCAGCAGAGCCAACAAGCTCTCTCAAGGATAGCAAACAACTTAAAACTGTGAGCTTTCCTCGTTTGTGTTTGATCATGCTTGGCATTTCCAGAGCAGCTGTTGTGGGTGGCTGTGGCCTCGGTCTGCATCCTAGAGAGCGGTGAACTGCACAGCTCTCCTGTTTGCGTTAAGCCCCTCTGCCTGTGAATGCCTAAAATACTTGGATTTTGGGCAGTTTCACATCTGTTAGGATTTAGAAGAATCTCGGGTAGTTTGTGCTTAGTTGTGGGTGTTTTTGTTGTTTGTAAGAAGATCTGAAAGGTGATTAGCTGGCTTTCAATACGCTTCCAAGACCTTTTAGTTTTGTAATACTAATGTCATGCATTTGAAGAACTTTTGGCTTTGGGGGAAAAAAGGACTTGTATGCACCAAAAGTAACTGAATTCTGCAGTTGTTTTCTTTTCCAAAGTGGATGTAGTAAAGAACAACAATTGTATGTTGATTTTGGAGGTGAGAGGGCATGAATCTCTAATTCTCATTTCCTAAAGGAGGAAGATAGAATCTGCTTATTTGGGAATAGTGCTCAGAAGATTTTTTTTGTTTTTAAACAAATACTCTCTTACACATTCAAGCCAGGTGGTTTTCTTAGGCTTTGTTGGAGGCAAAACCCAAATGAACTCAAGAAAATGCATCCGAGATAAACAAGTCTTATACCCCTTGCTCAGAAAATGAATGAATGAATTGAGAAAAATTTCAAGTCATGCACTTGTATCAGCAGACAAGGTGTAAGGCCAGCCGATACAAACCAGATTTATTGGCATGTAAATAAATAAGCCAGTTCTGTCAAACTTGGCTGTAGTGACTTCAGTCCTGATTTCATGCAAAGATGATGTGATTTATCATAATCCTGTAAGAATGTGTGTTTAGAAGACGCATGTGTTTTCTCCACATCTTCAGGCCTGGGAAAGACTGGAAAAAGCTGAACATGAAAGAGAACTGGCACTGCGAAATGAGCTCATCAGACAAGAGAAACTGGAACAACTTGCGCGCAGATTTGATCGCAAGGCAGCTATGAGAGAAACTTGGCTGAGTGAAAATCAACGTCTCGTTTCTCAGGTGCTGCTTTCAGAAATTGTCTGTGTGACTAAAATGATTCCCATGAGTAATTATAGGATGCGGTTCTTGCAAAGAGAACGTTTTGTCCCCTGGGCCTCATATTTTACTGAATCTATGTATATTTATATTTGTTGTATGTGTATGCAAATGTATATTTAGTGTATATGTGTATGTACTCTGTGTCCTATCTTTAATGCATTTGGGATAGCCCTTCCTTGAATCTATCAGTCTATACTCAGGAGATATTGATGTGGAAATACTTAACCCACAGTTGAGATTTTCTTTGTCTCAACAGTTTGGTCAATTCAGTGGAATTAGCCCAGGGATTAATTTTATTTTTTAATATTAGAGTTGACTTTAAAAAATTTCAAACCCCCAGCTTGATCCTTATAGCCACCACGATTCTTCCCCCAAAGGTAGTAAATGATATCTCTGATTTTATCGGTGGTTCTCTGGTTATCCGAGGTATCTCTGATTTTATTTAAGATGACTTTTCAGAGCATTTTGAGATGCCGAATCTGCTAACAAGTGTATTCTGCACAATCAGAGATCATGTTATGCGCAGTAGGGCTTTTCTCCTAAGCAGCCATTACTGAAGAAGCATCTCTGTCTTTGCAGGATAATTTTGGCTTTGACCTTCCAGCAGTAGAGGCCGCAACAAAAAAGCATGAGGCTATTGAAACAGACATTGCAGCCTATGAAGAACGAGTCCAGGCCGTGGTTGCGGTTGCGAAGGAGCTTGAGACTGAAAATTACCATGATATCAAACGAATTACTGCGAGAAAGGACAACGTTATACGCCTATGGGAGTATCTCCTGGAGCTGCTCAGGGCACGGAGACAGCGGCTGGAGATGAATCTTGGTCTGCAAAAGATTTTCCAGGAAATGCTGTACATTATGGACTGGATGGATGAGATGAAGGTAGGTGTTAGCCATTTGAGAACGTAGACCAAGTATTCTGGAGAGACGTAGATGTCCTTTTTTTTGTAAATTTTTAGGATTCATTTTGCCCCTCTGGTTTAATAGACAAATGCAGAAGATACACATTCAAGAGCAGTGAACAAATTCTTTATACCTTATGACGATTTTTTAAAAATAAAGATTAAAAACTAGTAAGGAAAAAGAACAAGTTTGCTCCTATAAAAAGCTACTTTTTCAGCTTCATGCCTCTCTCATAAGAGCCAAAGGCTTTGGTCACAGTGCTTGGGTAAGGATGACGATTTTGGTGAAAGGGAATTAAATAATCTCTCTTCATCACAATTTACATGGGGAACAAGTCACCTCTTCACCTCTGTGCTTTAAAAAGCATGAATTTCTTCCTGTCTGTTCTCCTGGGATCTGGGAAGGGAGAGGACTGTGACTTTGTTCTTGTCCATCAGCCAGCAGAACTTGGAAGCTGTTGGAGGAAAGGAAGATGTGTGTAGCTCAGTGGCGGCTCACAGCACCTGGACTGAGTGCTTTTCGATGGTCCTGCTGAGCTAACTTAGCTTCTCATCATCCTAGACTTAAAACTGCATTAAAGAGCAGTCAAGTTCTTCCTGGTTGCCAGTGATTTTAAAAATACTGGCTCAAATTCGTATCAGCCGTCTCTCTATACATTTGAAATAGCTCTCCTTATGGGCCTGGTGTTTCTCTGGACTTAAATCAATGTAACAACAGAGAACAGAGTAATGCTGGAGTCACTAAGAAACACACAGCTTATGGCCTTCAGCCCATTTTACTTGTCTTTCACATTTTGATCAGGTGCTTCTGCTGTCTCAAGACTATGGCAAACATTTGTTAGGAGTTGAAGACCTGTTGCAGAAACATGCTCTTGTGGAAGCTGACATTGCTATTCAGGCTGAGAGAGTGAGAGGGGTCAATGCATCCGCTCAGAAGTTTGCTACTGATGGAGAAGGTAACTAGCAGCCAACACGTCCTTCTTTGTCTTAATTACATATGAGGTTATCTATAAGCCTCATTAGTTCTGCAAGGCACGTTGGGTTAAATTCAGCACCAGGATAAGAGAATCCAGCTTCGTTTGTTCCTTCTTTACTCACTGTGTCAATGATTAATTTGTCCAGGTGCCTGCTCAAGAATTCATTGTGGCATTGTGTTTTGCAAGGGATGTCACGCTCCTAACCAGCAACTGCTGTAACTTTGCAGTAGCCACCATTAATTCCCCGTTCTGCGTTTCTAATGCAAACAAGGCAAATTACTGGACCCAGTCTGATATTGTCCCAATTTATGCTAAATAAAAGCAATTCCGCTAAATTCCACTGTGTCATCAACTAGAGTAAATGAAGTTCATTTTGTGCAGTTGCGTGTATGAAGCTGGTATAAATCTGGAGTAGTGAATTTTGTTTCACTGAAAACAGTCATGAATATCTTTCCTTTTGGGGTGTTTTTTGTCTTTATGCAAAGAACAGTATTTTCTGATCTGTGTTATTGTATGGTGGAGCTTGAATAGTTCACACTCGCTTTCAGGAGACTAACAATGAATTTTTTTATGTAAACTTAGTAGATGGAACAAAGAGGAGTTAAGAACTGTGTGTATGCCCCAGCTGTAGAGGTGAAAATGAATCAGTCCAAGTTGTAATGTACATTCTCTATCTGAACAGGTTACAAACCGTGTGACCCGCAGGTTATCAGGGACCGTGTCGCTCACATGGAGTTCTGTTACCAAGAGCTGTGCCAGCTCGCAGCTGAGCGCCGGGCCCGCTTGGAGGAGTCCCGGCGCCTCTGGAAATTCTTCTGGGAAATGGCTGAAGAAGAGGGTTGGATCAGGGAGAAGGAACAGATCCTGTCATCTGATGACTATGGGAAGGACCTAACCAGTGTTGTCCGTCTCTTGAGTAAACATAAGGCGTTTGAAGACGAAATGAGTGGTCGTAGTGGCCACTTTCAGCAGGCGATAAAAGAAGGTGAAGACATGATTGCGGAGGAGCATTTTGGGTCTGAGAAAATCAGAGAAAGAATTAAGGATATCCGGGAGCAGTGGGCTAACTTGGAACAGTTATCTGCCATTAGGAAGAAGCGCCTGGAGGAAGCCTCTCTCCTTCACCAGTTCCAGGCTGACGCTGATGATATTGACGCATGGATGTTGGACATCCTCAAAATTGTCTCCAGCAATGACGTTGGCCACGATGAATATTCCACTCAGTCCTTGGTCAAGAAACACAAAGATGTGGCTGAAGAGATTGCAAGCTACCGGCCAACCATTGACTCGCTTCACGAACAAGCAAAGGCTCTACCACAGGAACATGCCGGATCGCCAGATGTGCAAGGTAGATTGTCCGGAATAGAGGAAAGATACAAAGAGGTTGCTGAGCTGACTCGGCTGCGTAAGCAGGCCTTGCAGGATACCCTTGCTCTTTACAAGATGTTCAGTGAGGCAGATGCTTGTGAGCTTTGGATTGACGAAAAGGAGAAGTGGCTGAATAATATGCAGATTCCAGAGAAGCTGGAGGACCTGGAAGTGATCCAGCACAGGTGAGAATGCCTTGACCGGGAAGTTTGGGGAATACTGGGCGGAAGTTTTTTTACACCAGCTACCTTTCTCAGCTTGTGTGTGGCTCAGATTCTCCAATGCCTGTGTGATCTTTTTTTGCTTGTTTTTTTCCCCGCTCCAGATTTGAAAGCTTAGAACCAGAAATGAACAATCAGGCATCCCGTGTTGCAGTAGTGAACCAAATTGCTAGACAGCTAATGCACAGCGGCCATCCAAGTGAGAAGGAGATCAAAGCACAGCAAGATAAACTCAACACAAGGTAAGTGAAGGCCTCATGCTCATGAACATGATGCTGGCCAAAACAAGTACAGTGGGGTCATTTGTGTTTCTTATAAGTGTTTTTTAAGATACTCTGATACTGTTACCTGAAGTATCTTCAACGTAGGCCGTTAAAGCTTCAGAAAGAAAGAGAGCTGTGTCTTTCAAATATTTGATTAACAGATGGAGTTTTGCTGTTGACTTCAGTCAAGTCCTGAGTGTATCAGTACCTTGATTTGAGAGCTGGAAATTTACTGTAATGACTATTATGACAAAAAAGAAACCAATATAATTTCATGTAAACTCACTCATTTTTTGGCTTCGAAATAAAGCGAGAGACTACATTTGGTGCGAAAATTAGATGTTACTAGCAATTTTTCACTTGAGGAAAAATTACACTTTTAAGGACTCAATATTGCTGGTACTTGTCATATTCTAATGTACGCCATAGCTTGGTTAATGGTTGTTTTGCTAAAACTATTGATGATATGGGAGGGACTGAAAAAACCCATGACTAGTTAGGTCATTTCATGGCTTACCAAGCTAATGTGAGCACCTGCTCACTCAGCTATGATGCCATATCCTTTTCCCTTATTATACACAAATCTCAATTTCTCTGCTCTTCTCTCCTCACAAATTTCAGATGGAGCCAGTTCAGAGAACTGGTAGATAGGAAGAAGGATGCTCTGCTCTCTGCTCTGAGTATCCAGAACTACCATCTTGAATGTAATGAAACCAAATCCTGGATCAGGGAAAAGACCAAAGTGATCGAATCCACACAAGATCTGGGTAATGATCTAGCTGGAGTGATGGCCCTGCAGAGGAAGCTGACAGGCATGGAACGTGACCTGGTAGCCATCGAAGCCAAGCTAAGCGACCTGCAAAAAGAGGCAGAAAAGTTGGAATCGGAGCATCCTGACCAGGCACAGGCTATCCTTTCACGGCTCGCAGAAATCAACGATGTGTGGGAAGAAATGAAGACCACCCTCAAGAACCGGGAAGAGTCCCTTGGAGAGGCAAGCAAACTGCAGCAGTTCCTGAGAGATCTGGATGATTTCCAGTCTTGGCTATCCAGAACACAGACTGCAATTGCATCCGAAGATATGCCAAACACACTGACAGAGGCTGAGAAGCTGCTCACTCAACATGAGAATATTAAGAATGAAATCAACAATTATGAGGAGGATTATCAGAAAATGAGGGACATGGGTGAAATGGTGACACAAGGGCAAACTGACGCTCAGTACATGTTCTTGCGCCAGCGCCTGCAAGCTTTGGACACTGGATGGAATGAGCTTCACAAAATGTGGGAGAACAGGCAAAATCTCCTTTCCCAGTCTCATGCCTACCAGCTGTTTCTCAGAGATACCAAGCAAGCAGAAGCATTTCTTAATAACCAGGCAAGTGGTCAAGATACACCTTATTTAATTTCTACAGGTTGGCATCATACAGTGCGAGCAGTTAACAGACAAGATCGTTTGGCAGGAGAGCTGCAAACAGATAAATTGCCCTTTTTTAACTACAATTTGCTTTTTGTATTTTACTTCTAACTGTTCTTGGGAGATGTTTCTTTTCATATGTGGTAAATCTGTCGTTGGAACAGACAGCATAGCCTGAGTGTAATACTTTTATCTCTCTGATTTACAGGAGTATGTTTTGGCACACACAGAAATGCCCACCACCTTGGAAGGAGCAGAAGCTGCTATTAAAAAGCAGGAGGATTTCATGACCACGATGGATGCCAATGAAGAAAAGATCAATGCAGTTGTAGAGACTGGCAGGAGGCTAGTTAGTGATGGGAACATTAACTCTGATAAAATCCAGGAGAAAGTGGACTCTATCGATGACAGGTGAGGTCAGAATGATGGCAGAATGTAGCTGTTCATTTTAATTCTGTTCTCTGAGAGATGACCTTTTACCAGAATCCAAAGGCAAAGTAACATGTTAGAAAATGTCTGTTGCAGACTGTTCTCTTTGTCCTGTGGAAAAATAGGAACTGTAATGTTTCAAAAATGTGCCAGGCTAATCTTAATTAAATGTTACCTCTCCCATTTTCTGGAGACTTACTAGGTGATGAGCTCACTATCCAGAATTTGGCTATATGAGTGTTGCTATATAATTCTTGGAGTATTAACAGACTTTATATTATGGTGGGAGCTGTAGCAGTTAGCTGTACCTGGTTCCACAAGTCTTAGTTTCCTCTGCTACCTTCTAGCTGATTTAATTATAATAATGTATTCCTGTCCTTCCTCTGAGGAAGGAATGTGGCTCTTCAAGAGTGTAATTGGCATTGTATCTACCCCACCCGCTTGGCTTTGATCGCTTTTTCCAACTTGTCTGGCCCTTCTAAAATCAGATTAGGAAGCATGGGTACAAATGTATCTTTCATCCTAGAACAAGTCTTCTGCTTTGTCTCTTTAGCTGTGGCATGGATGCTATAGAACGTTAAGAGTTTCTTTTTCTTTGAAAACCGCATGTTCAGTTTTGACGGCTATGATTCATGGTTCCTTCTGCTTTTGGTTTGAATAATAGTGGAGTCTTTCAAGGCGCTTTTCAATCATGAGTATCAGAACACAGCAGTAAGCTCATACAGAACTTCTATGTCAGATGTTACTGACGACCCTTCTATCAGACTTGCATCCTCCCACAGCTGGTAAGCTCAGAGTTATCCAGATGCCTTTATCTCCAAGGAAAAACTGAATTGAAGTAGTTCAGAAAATGGGCCTTTCCTTTTTCGGCAAACATGACCACTGTGTATGCATCCACTTTAGCTGTGGCTCATGGCTTCAAGTAAGGGGGATATTCCTGTTCGCAGAGCTTGATGGAGGGCATCTGAGCCCTCTGACGACCTAATCCCAAGGATACCTCACGTTTTCATTCTCTCTCTAACCAGCTTGACTCTCTTTAGACCCCAAAGAGAATCTGCAAAGGCCAGGAAGAGGAGATTATATGAAAGCAATCAAGGTGAAAGCTAGGAAATTCATTTTCCTTATTCGCCCTCTCTGACTTTCAGTGTCTTCTGCTATAAGTTTTCCCAGCAGGAGGACTTGATCCTGGCCTTCTGGTCAGGTGTCTTCTTCCTGTAGCTTTTGGAATATTAAAAGATAGCATCCAAGGACATAGTAGCAAACGGTGAGCTGCTTCTTGCAGCCCTTTCTGAGGCGGCTGGAGTGGGAGACAGCTTCAGCCTCTGTCCTGTGTGCTCCGCAGAGAGGTTCCTGCTGCCCCGGCTGTGGTGCTCTGGTGACTGCTTCCCCCCAGTGCAGCTACTCCTCTGTGTCCCCATTGTCCTGTGGCACCCCAGCTGGCCACCTGGGCCGTCCTGGCTGTGGGACGTGTGCTGGAGTTCCTACTCTGAATGGCAGGCAAGTCCTAGAGACTGTATTTTTTTACCTGCTTTTTTCCAACGCGTTTCCTCAATTCCAAAGCTATTTATGCAGAGCACTGCAAAAACCATCCGGTGCACTGCTATTCAGGAAATCCGTGTGATTGCTCTCTTGAGTCTGTGAGGCTGATAAGCCTCAAGAACAAAGCCTTAGGGCTGGGTGTAGTGGGAGTGGTAACAAAGGAAGCCTCTCTGGTTTTACAAAAAATTGCTCCCCCAACCAAGCTCCACCTGGATGTATAACAAAGGACCAAAACAAACAAGTACAAATATGTGCAGTGGCTCCATACTTCCCATATGGAGCTCTTTGTAGTTTTTAGTATTGTTAATAGTGTTTTTTTTACAGTCATGCTTTCAAGCTATTCCAGAGGAGACCCCACTGTCTGTTGGTAAGGCAGACAGACACTGCCCTAAAATGGTTACCATCTAAATAGACGTGGTGGGCATCAGGCTAAGGAAGGAGAGGAGAGTGCAGAAGCAGAGTGGAGCTGTGCAATAGGTGATAAACACTTCAGCACAATCTTTTAGTGCAGTTCACAGGGAAGAATAAGTGGGAATAAGGGCATGGAGAAAGGGTGAGGGAAGGAGAAGATGGGTTTGAATAAAGCTATCACTAGCTAGCTTGCCCAGCTGGGAAAGAAGCTGGTCTCCCCCGTGCAGCTGTCCCTGCTTTGGTGACTTCTGCTGCTGTTTCTGCCAGCCAGAGGAGAAGCGTTTTCTCCTCCATTTTCTCTTAGAAGAGTGTAAGGAGACTGCCCTAGTCTGCGTGCCTACACATGGCCTCTCTGATTCTGCAAATGAGATTTTGTTTAAAGACAGTGACAGATCTGACTCAGATTGTGATCTGGATCTGTTTTTCATCAACTTTTGTATTTGTGCAAGTTTCTGCTCAACAGAGAACAGAAGTAATTTTTGTTCTTGCCCATTCAGAAAGGAGAGTGCCTCTTCTTTGCTGGAACAACTAAAGCAGCTAAAACTGCCTTGCATATATCTCGGTATTCTTACTAGGCAGTTGCATTCACGCTACGTGTAAGATTTATTATTCCTGCACAGGCTTTGAAACCCACAGGCTTACAGTTAAACCACAAGTGATTGTCAGTTTTCAGCATTGTTAGGGTTCTCAGGGGCCTCTGGGGAGACAGCATGGGAACATTGTGGCAAATTTTGGTGCTCTGCTCTTGGATTAATTTGAGTCAGGCACCTCCTTGTGCTGAACAGATCTCATTTTCCTGTTTTCAGATTCTTCATCATGTTGCTACAGAAGGAAGATGTCCCCATGTTTTAACTGGCTACAGTACATTCCCTGTCCCCTCCTTTACCATGTAGGTCTGGCTTAGCTTGGACATCTGGGTCTGAGGTTGCCTCTTCAGTACATGCATAGCGAAGCCCCCTTTTAATGCAGCCCTAGATGCTGCTATGATGTAAGTCATATATGTGATTATTTATCTGAACAGGCAGATGAATTCAAAGTCATTCTAAATAATTAGAGTCTGCAGAGCAAACTCTTTCATGCGAGTGTGGGATCTTCTTCCACAAACTATTTTAGCAAATTAGTAAGAAGCAGTCATTGGCAACCTTAAGTGTGACAGGGTCTGAGTTTCTGGCCCTTCTCTGCCGTGCGTGTCTCAGAAGAGCAGGATTTAAATAGTTATGACTGCAATCAGCAGTTGAACAGTAAGCTTTGTGTTTTTCCCCGCCCTCCAGTGATGGCTGAGTGCTTGTAGCCTTCAGCAGAGCTGCAGTCCAGCCTGTCCACCACCCCGACGTGCCTGGCTGGCTCAGCTGGGGCCCCTGCACACGTGGCCAGGGAAGTAGGGTGACCAGACAGCCTCCTTAACAGCACACTCTTCTAGTATCTGGCTAAAAATTTGTATTTTGAAGGGTTCTGTTCTCCAGTCTGTCTGCCTCTACCTAAAGCCCTTCTGACATACTGGTAGTAGAGGGTAGGAGAGGCTTGCTGGTGGTAGGGGTAGTTGTGGACAGAAAATTCTAAAATCTCTGTCCCTGGAGCTTTTAAAGAATTTAGGGAAACGTGAACAAGGAATTAATAATGTTTAGATATAGCCAGCCTGGGGCAGGAGAACAGACTTAATGACTTCTTAAGGCCCTTTATTCTCAGAAAAAATAATGTCAATTCTATAATGAAAATACAGGAATTCCTGCCTGTCCCAGCAGTGTCCATCCTCAAAATACTACTACCACATCTTCAAGTATTCTTACAGTTCAGCCCTGTTCTTCTTCAGAGAATACTCAGCTTTCAGTCTCACTCCAGGTCATCTTGGAGAACCAAACAACCTTTTACAGTTTAAATATCTCGTAAGTGCCAAAAAAAAAAAAAAAGGCAAGCAAGCTATGTCATCAGCTGTTTGATATCCCTGCATGTATTCCCTTCAAAGTTCTTGAAGTTAGTATTTCCAACGCTCTCCGGGAGATATTTTTGTTAGTTTTTTAAACTCAGGTTTTCTCAACATAAGATCTTCTTTACTTACTTAACTCTATTCAAATACGTGTCATGAAAATTCTCCTTTTAATTCCACAGCTTGTGTCCTCTCCAGAATACGCGAGTCTGTAATGTAATCTAGCCTTAAATCTATGAAATCATCACGATAAAATCACCCAAGCAATTCCTTGCTTCATTTTAGCAGCCTGAGTAATGCACTGTATTTGCCCAGACATATAGAAACCAGCCAAGAAAGAGTGGAATCAAACCAAATGATGCTAGCTGTGTTACAGAGATTTTTCCTAAGGCGCAATTTACGTGTCCTTTCCTTTGTGCTCTCTCAGATAACACCTGTCAAAACTTCAAGATTACCTGGGCTTGGGCTCCAGCCTCTTGCTTTGATGGTTACATACGTCTTCCTTGCCATCTGATCTGTAAATCAATTTTCTTGACCTACAGCTATATAGATGCTGCTTGCCTGGTTATTCAGAGGAAGCTGTTGAGACAAAAGAGAAGCAATTTGTAGTCCTGTAAAGGGTTTTCTCCTATTCCTCTGCCTACAGACCTTTTGCTTTTATGTAAAACGTATCCAGAAGTGTTCCTTGTGTTTCTGAAGTCACTAATTTCGTGCCAGAGAGCTTGCTCTGGTAACTTATTGTAAATCAGGAGAAGTGGTGTCTTAATCCAGTTGTTGTCATCAACATGCAATTTATAGTCTTCTAGTCTATTACGAGTCTCCGGAGATTTCCACTAATGTGGATTTATTTAGCTACTGCCAGTATGTGCTGAGATCATCTTATAAATTGCCACCCTTTAAAATAATTTGTGACTCTCTATCCCTGTTTATCTTAGGTTATTACAAAGGGCAGCAATATTTCACTTTATGACCCCATACAGTGAAATATGAACAGATCTAACACAATGAACAGTAAATAAAAATTACCTTCTTTACTCTGCCTCCTCCATCTAAATCGCCTCATAAATAATGAAAATACTGAAGGACAGGGATAACTACTCCAAATTAAGTGTTAGTTAAAAACATGTTCAGAGATACCTTGGGAATCAGCTCTTCAGGCACCACGTCCATTTGAAGAACCCACCAAGACCTTTGGGACTGCCAGCATGACTCATCCTTCAAGGGGCAAACAGTTACAGATTAAAAATAGGGCTTCTAGACTAACCTTTTCTTCTGTCTACTCTTAAACGCTCTGAAAAATATGTTCCAATGTGCATAAAGCTTCTGTTTGCAGAAACACACAGGTGTGTTGCATGCGTTGTTTGTTAAATACAGCATTTGGAAGGTTATATAAACCACTACAGCTTTGTTCCGGAGAAGGAGGTGCTGAGCTATAGCAAAGGTATTTATAAAGAGCCTTACAGCAAGGACACGCTTTGCAAGAGCCGCATAACATGCAATCTTGTTGTTGCAATTTTGCAGATAGTTTTCTTACGTTTTTTGGCAAACAGTCTGAACTTCCTTGTGATCTTGAAATTAGTGGGCCAAATTCTGTACATAATGCTTGTGAAACCCTGCTGACTTAAAAATTTTCCCTGTGTATTTAACTGGTCACAAAACCAAGTAGATGCTGAACATGAGTAAGCACATTAAATAACACACGCGTATCTGAGCTTCAAAAGTGTCCTTCATTTGAGGCAGTGAAAGGCACACACCACATACTTGTTCAATACATGTATCCCAGCGAGGCTACAGAAACAAAGAAATGACAGTTTTGCATGAAATACCTATTTCAAGGTTTTTTTCTCTGCTGTTATTTTTTTTTGACTAGACATAGGAAGAACCGTGAAGCAGCCAGTGAACTTCTGATGAGACTGAAAGATAACAGGGATCTTCAGAAGTTTCTTCAGGATTGTCAGGAGGTAAGTTACGGCCTTTCACTTTCACTGCTAAAAGCTGCATCCTGCAGAAGAGCGTTCTTACCCCACATTTTACGAGGACCGGAATACTTAGCATTTTGCAGTCAAGTCATCCGGTAGTATTTAGTGTGGAGTAAACAATTCAAAAAAACCCCCACCCAAAACCCTGCAAAAATTAAATCTGTTTGGTTTTTTTTTTTTCTTCTCATGAACTGAATTTCCTTTTGTCATCTAAGCTAAAGACAGGGAAAATCGCCAAAAGCAGTGAAGATTTTCTGTGGTATAAATTAATCATGTGGAATCTGGTGGGATTAGCACTGAACTCATTAGGAATTGTGTCTACAGCTGTATATATGTATGTGGCCTGGTGCAGGAGATTTCAAGTGATTTCTACAAAACATTAGAAAAATAGGAGGTTAGGAATAAGAGGGGAGCAGGATTAAACTGGATCATTTTTAATGTGTTATTTATCTGGTAGTTTGCATGTGTTTAAAATTGTTAAGTACTATAACATTTAAGAAAAGAAATCCTTTCCAGATTTTCTAGTGACTGACATGGACTGTTTGCACTGAAGGCAACATTTTAAAGTTAGGAATAATCTTGTTCCTAGTATGAGGAATTAATCAAGTAATTTTCAGGTTATTTCATGCAGTACTGACAGATATTAAAGAGCCTTGCCTGTGATGTGCATTAAAAACAAGCTATCCTTATCTGAAGCCTGCAAAGAGAGCTGACTGTGACAAAGCCGTGCTTTTAAATTCAAGAGTTGGTACGTTAGCTGCACATCTTATGCAGCTACAAGAGACTGGAAGTCACACTGCAGTGTGTCTGAATGGAATTGCCCACAGCTGAGATTTCGTACAGGAAAGAAACAAAACGACAATCATAAACTGGGCAAGCGATGTTTACTGCTTGGTTGCCTAGATGCAGTCTATCTTCCTGCATTGCGTAAGCTAGCCGTGAATTTGGCTTAAATTGCTTCTTCCTTGGTAGTAAAAACATGACAGATTAGCAAAAATTCTGCTGTTATTAGCAGCAGCTTCTTCCTTCCTCTGTAACATCTCTGGTACAAAAATCCCTTGGCTCTTGGAGCTCTTCTAGCCTCTATGTCAATGTGGTCGTGTTCCCTAGGATCTGTTTTTCCCCCTATATCATTGAAAGAAAAAGGAAAACATAAAAGCTCTAGTGTCTGGCCGCCTGAATGCCTTTCCTCTCGATTGTTTCTCTCCAGCCACTAAAGCATGGATGTCTCGACTGTACGGTTCAAAGGCAGAACTTAGAATACCCAAATGTTACAAATTTCTCCAATCCTTTTTGAGAGGACATTAACCTTGCCGATAATTGAATGCTTGTTTTCTGAGAAGACAGGCATAATGAGACTTAGAATTTGCATTAGCGTGGTTACAAAGTGCCTACTGATACCGACGTTGGGCTGGAGGGATTGTGTGGTGGAGCACCACTGTCCTGCGGGGTGGGGGGGAGCCAAGGCAATACCTCGCCCTTTGCTTTTTTGTTAGCGCTGACCGCAAAGCTGAGAATTGTTAGCAAACAGATTTGAGCCAGTCCCCGTTTCCCCGGCAGTGATCCTTCAGCCTTCCTGCCCACCGCCTTAGGGATGGTTTCCCATCCGTCTGTAACTTGAGGAAAGGAAGAGTGGTTTTGCAGTGTGCTCCTTCCCCCGGGGAAGCCACTTTCCTCGCCGGGCGCTCCGTGCTGAAGCAGTATGGTGAATGTGGCCTCCTGCCCCTCGCTCCTTCCTGCCTCTGACTCACAGGCGAGGCAGTGAGCGGGGTCACTGGTGCTCAAGGAGGTGGCAGGGCAATGCTCATAACAACAGCTCAGCAATGATAAACCTTTCCTCCGGGTCACGGACGAGGGACAACACAGCAGATTTTCTTGTTGTTAGTAGTCAGATAGAGTCACAGGTTAATCCTGGGACGTTGCTTTTCTTTGTCTGTTTCTTGCCTTCATAAATCTGAATGTGTTAAATAAATTTGCTGAGGGTGACTGCAGAAAATCCTGAAAAGAGGAGGCGTGATAAATTTTGCCATTTAGTTTTCTTTGACTTCCTGCTCTTTCACAGCTCACCTTCGAAGAGATTAAACCTGATCTTCCCTTACGTGCTTAGGAGTTCCAGCACCGTCTGGGCTAATTTCTCTAGGGACGCCAGAGTGAAAGCATTTGGCGAGACTCTGCATGTCAGAAGTTCTCTGCCTGTTCATGGAGTGTGCCGGCAGGTTTTGTCATGCAGCGCAGACGTCTGTGAACCTTACGCCGCAAGATAGGCTGTGTCAACTTGGGTATTTGCAATGTCTGGGAAGTGCAGCAGCAGTCGGTGCTCTTTCACCTTGCCGTGTTGCTCTGCCAGATTTACAAGGGCTTTGTCTCTGCGTTTCTCTTAGTTCCTGCCTGGTTTTCATTGCAGTGTGTTACTGTCTTCTGGGAGCTGAGAGCAGAAACAAAGTGTTGTGGTATAGGTGCAGAGGATGGGAGGAAGCCTAATAGCTAGCTCTGCTGGCATTAACAACCGACTTCGGTTTTCTGGAGAAATAAATACTCCAAGCGTTGATCTGGGGCACTGGTTTAGGGAATTACTGTATTATTTTTAAATCGACTTTTGCACTGAAGATACTGACTTCCAGTGACTATAGTGGTTGCAAAACCCAGATTTTAATAGTCACCCCTTAAATACTTTATTTGCACTTCTGTGTTATCAGAAGGAACGTAACGACATTGTGAGAGTCAGAAATGAGGGGTTTATCCTGACAGCCGCTGGCTACGTACCACGTATCGTCTGTTAATATGAACGATACTACCTTTCCTTCGGAAGCACTTGTAAATCCTCAGAAGACTTAATGCTGTGGCTGAGTAAAAGCAAACAATGAAAGACAAGCAGTGCAATTTGCAGAGTGTAGCAGCTGTCTCCTACCCAGAAAGGCAAGAGTAAAACCACTAATTTGGGGCTATGTAGTAATCCTTAACGTAGCCTTTGATTGTTAAGTAGCGCAGTAGCCTGTTACAACTGTGAACATCGCTGCCTACAGAGGTCTTCCTTAACATGAGCATTTTTCTCTTTAGTCTTGATAGGAAGATTAGATGAGGAGTTTCTTTGATTGCTCTGATAAGTTTTCCCTTTTTGTGGAGCTTAACAGTGCCTTTAAGGGACAATTTAAAAAAGGCTTGTGAATGCTAAATGGAATCTGTTGCCCTGCATCCCGAGTGCATAGCGGAGAATTGGCGAGTCTCACCTGTGCTGCTGCTCTTCTTGTTGGGGTGCTTCCTCCGCAGGATGGCATGTGTCGCTGAAGTGGCTTTCTAGAAACAAAACTTAGACTTGTTTTTATGTTTTCTGCTTGGGTAGGCGACTGTAAATATGCAGAAAATGAATCTTTTTAAAATTCTGTAAACGTTCCTGTGAACGTGGTTTTTACCCACACCTAAGGGATAGATAAAGCGGTCAGGCTCACCCTAGGAGGAAATTTGATGTTGGCTGCTATGATCATTTTCACGTTCTATTTGCCCTTGGCAAATAAGCTATCTTTTAAAGTATTGATTTTTGTCTAGTGTTGATCTGGAAGGTGTTCTCAGTGCCTTTGTATTTGCAGAAAATCAGAGTGAAATCAGTCTTGGATTTTATATAATGGGAAAAGGAAAGTCTTGAGTACCAAAACCGTAATGGAGATTGGACAAATAAACAAATGTATTTATGTAAACCTCTATAAAGACTATGGGGAAAAGGTACAAATGTGGGTGAATTAATGGTACAAACCCATCTCTGTTCTTAAGACTTGATACGAGTAGAAATAAAGAATTTCTCATTCAGTGTTTCCCTGAAAAATTTACCTTGGGGCTCTGTTTAATTCTGGAGACTGCCTTTTGCATGCCACTGCATTAGCCTGTACTTCTGCAATGTCCTCAGGAAGGCGGTAAGGCTCCGCAGGGGTGTGGTGATGACATTCAAGTCCCGGTCCTGAGTAGCACGTTGAGTAATGTTGCAAGGGAAAAGCGGTACCAAAATACACTGTGACCAATAAGTAGGACACATGTCCCTGTTTCTCTTGCTGTTGAACTGGGTGAGACCTGTGCGTTCGACTTTGCTCATCATGGAGTTGATTCCTTTCTGCTTGAGTCATGGGTTATTTATATATTGGAGATGGATGTTTAAATTTAACTGTTAAAGAGGTGGGTCCTTGACTGAACCCGGAGTAAAAGCAGTCTCTGAATCTCACACAACTCTTCTGTAGAGGCATCTCTTTATCCTTGATCTGGAGGCATTTTGATATTTTGCATTATTTCACACTACAAATGTGTTCACAAGCACCTGTGTGTTTTCCTTTTCAGCTCTCACTCTGGATCAATGAAAAGATGCTTACAGCCCAGGATATGTCCTATGATGAGGCGAGGAACCTGCATAGCAAGTGGCTGAAGCATCAGGCGTTTATGGCAGAACTTGCATCCAACAAAGAATGGCTGGAGAAGATTGAAAAGGTAACTAAAGAACGTCCAAAAAATGTCCTCATCCTTCTCGAAGATGATTATGCACAGAGGTGGGATCTGTTCCTCTGCAGAATTGGTTCCTGAATCATCTCTCCAGCTAAGGCAAAAGGAGATTTCATTACTGTGGAATAAGTCTCTATTGCATTGTGTCTCCATCTAGCCCATTTTTATTCCTTATTGATGTTAAATGTTTTTATCCGAGACATTCTCAAGCATAGTCACTGACTAAGTTGCCAATTTAATTTAGTCTAGTCTTTCTTATCTGTTAGGAGGAAGGCATAACCTAGTTTTCATATCCGAAGGGTAAAAGGGGCAAATGTTGTGTTTTGAGCTAATAAAGTAGAAGTACTTCCTGGGAAATAACTGAATGTAGGCGAAGAGCTGAATTTAGACTCCCATGCTGCCATGCTGGTTTTCATTCATTCAGGACCACAATCAGGCTGCCTTTCCCCATGCAAAATTAGTGCATGAGGTAAAGTACAGCCAGTTTTGTGATTAATTAAGATTCACAGCTCTGTATCAAGTTACTTTGAAGGCTTTAATATGCTTTGATGAGCTGTACTTCCCCCCCCCCCCCGCCCCTCCATTTCTCATGTGCAGCTCTGGAACACTAAGGAGGTCTCCTCTTTAGCTCTGACAGTGGGTTTCTGTTCAGTGTAAGTTAGCTTAATTGCTCATTTCCTCTCCTACTTTGGCACTCTGTATCCCATTAGAAGCTTTTCTGTGATCTGCAAATAGCAATACCCTTTAACGGTGTGATTAGAAGGCTGCTCTTAGTACTGGGAGTACTTTTTTAGTGATGCTAATGCATCCTCACCCTTTGCCTCTGAAAAATCAGGTTGCAGCAAAGTACCGAAGCTGTGTGTCAAGCCACAGCTGACAATCACCATATTAATGTTACCAGTGGTCACAGCTATTAAATGTGCTGGGCTGTGAGTAGTGTTCACATCTGAAAAGGTTTTGTCCCTTGTCAGCACCACCCAGGTGCAGAGGTAGAAGTATAACTAGAAGTAAAGAAAATATTTCCAAAACTAATACAATCTTTGTAAAGGTAAAAAGGTATCTTAAGTCCAAGTGCTCTGCTGGTGCTAGGGACAGGGTTCCTGCTTCCCAAGGAAGGTTGTTCCTCTCTGGTATTAGCTTAGACCCATGGTAATTGCTATAACCCATCGACGCAACCCTCTGCAGCTGCACAGCTCAGTTGTGCCACAAGCTCCCTCTCCCAGCATTGTGCTGGGTCTTCATCGCTCTCCCAGTGCAATGGCCCACAGAAGCTGGACACACAGCTTGTTCCTCCGCTGTCACACAGGCGGCACAGGGCAGCCTGCTCCACTCCTGTCTGAGCAGTGTCCCCAGGAGCTCCTGCAAAGGAACGTGTGTGGTGGGGAAGAGAAAGGAGGCGTTGCTTGACCTTCCCATTGCCAAGAAACCCTCTTCCCGGCAACAGGCAGACCTGGGAGCTGATGTTCTGGAAGGAGTCACTGGATAATTGGAGATAGAAAATGCGTGGCTGATGCTGCCAGCAGATGAGGAGTCCTGAGTGCTTACTAATCAGAATAATTTAACTAATGGTCTGCGAGTGCTCCTGAGGAGGTACCATTTTGTTGATCTTTGCTTTGCAGGAGGGAATGCAGCTCATTGCAGAGAAACCAGAGACTGAAGCCGTAGTGAAAGAAAAGCTGACAGGTCTCCATCAAATGTGGGAAGAGCTTGAATCCACTACCCAGACCAAGGCTCAGCGTCTCTTTGATGCAAACAAGGCGGAGCTTTTTACCCAGAGCTGTGCTGATTTGGATAAGTGGCTGAATGGTTTGGAGAGTCAAATTCAGTCGGACGACTACGGAAAAGATCTCACCAGCGTCAACATCCTGTTGAAGAAGCAGCAGGTAAATGGAGTGCAGGTTGCAGAGTGGGCAGACAGCAGATAACTACACTCAAAGGAACAGGCGGGGGATCCTTTCAGTTTAGAAAATAATTTATTTGCTTTTCTTTCTTCCTGTTTTTCATGTATCTTTAAGAAGAACCAGAAATACACCCAGAAACAAATCAGCCGTAAATTTCTTGATACAATCGCTACCTTATTCTGCGTTCCTTCCCCACATTAATATCTCTGTTCTGTCTCCCAATGTAGTCCTCCAGTCACCGGTCATTCCCTCTCTGTACATGGCTGCCTGCCTGTGATTCAAACTTGTCTGACGCTGGTGGGTCCCCGATTCCCTGCTGTAAAGGCAGCAAGGACAGCAGGGAGCAATGAAGCTCTTGTGTGCAATTAGCTGTGCTCCAATTGTTCAGGGTAATTTGTGAATGACTGATGGAAGAGATTCAGCTGTGGTGTTGGCCAAAATCACCATTTGCACAAGCAGGCATAGCTGAGGGATATCAGCAGGTGGCCACAGTTGTGAATCGGTGTTTAAGCCTTGTTCCTTGCAACACGAATGCTACAATACAATAACTAGTAATGTCATAAATTCTTACTGACCAGCATCTGTTCTTCCTTCTTACGAAGCTGTTGGTGTACCCTAGTTGTATCGACTGCTTTTACCCTGGTTTTCAGGACCTTTTTGCCATGTTTCTGTTTAGATGCTAGAGAATCAAATGGATGTTCGTAAGAAGGAGATAGAGGAGCTGCAAAGCCAGGCAAGGGCTTTAAGTCAAGAAGGGAAGAGCACAGATGAAGTAGATGGCAAACGCCTTACTGTAGAGAAGAAATTTTTGGAGTTGTTGGAACCTTTGAATGAAAGAAAGGCAAACCTGCTGGCCTCCAAAGAGATCCACCAGTTCAACCGGGATGTGGAAGATGAAATTGTGAGTAGAAAAGAAATCCTATTCCCCAGACAATAGGAAAATGTCACACCTATTGCAGAGCTATCACAGGAAGAAACCTTTCAATCCTGTCTCTCAATAGCATGTTTGAGTAATGCTGCTTTTTGCATCTCGTGTGCACCAGCCTCTCTCTGCTGCCCTAACTGTATCTGGGATTGCTTGAAATCAGATGTGCTCTTCTTCTCTTTCAGTTGTGGGTCGGAGAGAGGATGCCTATAGCTACATCTACTGATCATGGACACAACCTCCAGACTGTGCAGCTACTAATAAAGAAAAATCAGGTAAGTAGGTCCTGTTAAGGCTCCGTACCTGTTGTTTCTCCTTAGTGCTGACTATTTCAGGAAGGAAAGGCTTGGGGTAAAATGGTGAGTGCTTCAGTGGTGATGTGCTATGGGGGGCTGGTGTAACCACTGGGTGGTGGCATGTTCAAGGAGGGCACAGCCCCAGTTTGTCCACGTGAGCCTATGGCATGTGCTTTCCTGCCCCTGTAGAGTTGAGACCCCTGACTGGCATTTCTTTTTTGTTTGGTGCAGTGTCTCATCAGTCTGCTTTTTTCCCGTGTAGACTCTTCAGAAAGAAATCCAGGGACATCAGCCTCGTATCGATGACATTTTTGAGAGGAGTCAAAACATAATCACAGAGAGTAGCCCTAATGCTGAAGCAATTCAGCAGAGACTTGCAGACTTGCAGCAGCTGTGGAACCTCCTAATCGAGGAGACGGAGAAACGCCACAAGCGCCTAGAGGAGTCTCACAGAGCACAGCAATATTACTTTGATGCTGCAGAGGCTGAAGCCTGGATGAGTGAGCAGGAGCTCTACATGATGTCAGAAGAGAAAGCCAAGGTGAGCAGCTCCACAGTGATGCTAGTTTGGTTTTAATCGCTTAGCTAGAGGGGGGCAGGTGACATAATTTAATATGTCACTAATGTAATGGTAACATAAACAAATTTAATTCCCTTGTGAAGCCTCAAGTGATCATCTCTTCTATCTGTTATGACATCCCTGATAGCGTGGAGGATAGGCCTTGCTGTACTGAGTCAGTGAAGCATCCTCAGACTGTGGATGGCAGCTGTGTGCCTTCCTTTGCTGTGAGGTCAGCGTTACCAATACAGTCCAGTTAGGTCAGGTTTTCTATTAGTTTTGAATCACTGGGAACAGCGCGATGCACCTGTCTGTGAAACAGGCCTGATGGTCACTCAATTGATGCCGTTAGTCGTCAGCTTTTACTCCCAGTGAAGTGAAATTGGAACAGCACCAGACCATACCAAAGAGTAGGTGAACTTCTACTTTTCAAGGAGGTGTTAGAGTGCTCTATCTTATTTGTTATTTACATTAATACACTGCGTTCATTGCCCTGATAAAGTAAAACTCAGCTTTGTATCGGTGTAACGCATTCCATGGGTGTTCAGCCTTCAGTTAAAAAGGATTTGTATTCCTTTTTATCTAAGCAGTGCAAATAAAAAGGCATATTAATGTGAATAGTACATTGCGAAAAATATGTTAATGAAGAGGATTAATGACAATAGCAATTAACACTGAGAGTTGGGGGTTGTTTTTCTTAATCATAACAAGGCATAGAAAGTTTTGATTGGAATTTCTCCAGGTGCTTTGGTGGAGAATCCTTTGGCATGGGCTCCGTAGGATTTCTTTTCTTTGACCCAGGCTGTCGTTGAAAAGCCTGACAAGTGATGTGCCTAAAACTGTTACCTTTTTCTGAGCCCTGCAACAATCACCAGTCTTGTGTAAACACACAAAGAGGAAACCCAACATGCTGAATGCACAGCTGATGTAATTTTGTTCTGCATCCCAGAGGGGTTGTTGCTTTCACTATTTCACTTGTTATTTTGCTTTCTGTGGGTACAGTTTGCTGTGAACTCAACTATTAATATACCATTGTCAGAACAACTTGTCTTCAAGCTGTACTTGAGCGCAGTTCTTTATAAATCTTCCTGGATACCACTTTTTGCTCACGCACCAAGCTGAACTTGCTGTGTGGTGTCTTTCTCTGGAGTGGGGGACTTGACTGTCATTTTCTGTCACCATTACAGGATGAACAGAGTGCAGTGTCCATGCTGAAGAAACACCAGATTTTGGAACAAGCTGTAGAAGACTATGCTGAAACTGTGCACCAGCTTTCAAAGACCAGCAGAACTTTGGTGGCAGATAATCACCCAGAAAGGTATTAGCTGCTGTTTTTAATTGGATTATGCATTCTTTTAGTAGTTGAGTCACTTCATTGGGTCATGCTGACACACAAAGACTAAGTAAAGAGTAAGTAAAGCAAAGAGTAGGTAGCTCTGAAGAGTGTACAGAGGAAGAGGAGTTCAGCCTCACTCAGTTCAAGATGCATGTTGGACTGTCCTGATTTGGCCAGAGACAGGGTCCTGAACAGGGTCAGTATGTGCAGTTGCTGATTTCTGGATAGTTCTAGACACCTTCAATAAATGTCGTTTGTATCCTTTATATAGGCTAGCAGTGTCAGGTCTGCCAGCACTGCTGAACCTTGCGGAGGTATAGCAATCCTGAAAGACAAGGGTCCATATTCACTCTTTCAACCAACTTTTACATCCAGCCCACAGGGTCACAGTCATGTATTCTTCTGTCTATAGGGCAGTGCTCCCCAAGATCTGCCTCCTCTCTTGGAGATTCCAGTAGAATCAGAGACCGGAATCTGATACTTTAAATATGGGCACATGGACATCTTGGTTTTGGTGAATTTATCTCAACTTTCATAAATGGCTTTCGAATTCAGGAAGCTTAAGAACTGTTTTGCTGTAAGAGCTGCAGCTAAGCAAACAGAATTCTCCCTTGGCTTTGACTGGAAGGCTGATTTGACTGTGAGGCTGATGTATTTAGCTGCTGTGCCTTCGCAGATAGGGTAGGACTATCTTAGGAAAGACACTCTCTGCCTCTGGTGGAAGATTGTTATTTAACTCAAAAGCACTCTCTTGTGGTCATGATAATTTCTGATGAGAGTGGATTTCCTGGCTGCACTGACTGAGTACTAGAATAACGTAATCAACTTCACAAGGCAGAGGGAAGGCAATTTGACAGGCCTATATGGCTCGGACAAAATATAGGCAAAAGATACGGCAAGTAGAAATATTAGTCACTTTTGGAAATGATGAGCTTTAGGGAGTGAGAAACCCACGACTACTTCTGAACTTCAAAGCAGAATTGAAATGAAAATGAAATGCTACTTGCCTCAGCAGCTCAGATCCTGCCTGGAATTTTGGGAGAAGACTCTGGTGTGATCTGTGGTTAAACAAATGGAGAGCTTGGTTCCCAGCTTCACTCTCTAAAGCCAGGGGGGTTATATGTACCGGGCAGAGAAGTTTTACAGCTTCTCGGTGCAGTCAACTGTGCCAGCAGAGGATTGGTCCAGTGTGTCCGAGTCAAATCTGTGCGTGCAGCAGACATGCATTCTGTGGATTGAATAGCCCAAGAGTGATTTTTATTCCTTGTAGGTCTTTTTTTTCCCATTTACTTTTATTATTTGTAAAAGACGATGAGGACTCAATGACTCAATGCTCTCTGTTTTTTTTCAGTGAGCGTATCAGCATGCGCCAGTCCAAAGTGGATAAGCTGTATGCAGGCCTGAAGGATCTAGCTGAAGAGAGACGGGGCAAGCTGGATGAGAGACACAGGCTGTTCCAGCTTAACCGCGAGGTGGATGACCTGGAGCAGTGGATTGCTGAAAGGGAGGTGGTGGCAGGATCCCACGAGCTGGGACAGGATTATGAACATGTAACAGTAAGTTCTTGGCACGTGGCTGCAGGTTGACCTTCCTTTTCTGGATGCTGCACTCAGTAGATGGTTAATATAAACGGGTGGCTGGTTTGCTTGGTTTGCTCAGATCGGTTTGTAATTACAGCGCTGCATGAGTCTGTTTCTCTGCGTTTCAGATGCTACAGGAGCGATTCCGGGAATTCGCCCGAGACACTGGAAACATTGGACAGGAGCGTGTTGATACTGTTAACCACATGGCAGATGAACTCATCAACTCTGGACATTCAGATGCTGCGACAATTGCAGAGTGGAAGGACGGACTCAATGAGGCCTGGGCTGATCTCCTGGAGCTCATTGACACAAGAACACAAATTCTAGCAGCCTCTTATGAACTGCACAAATTTTACCATGATGCCAAGGAGATCTTAGGACGTATTCAAGACAAACATAAGAAACTGCCCGAAGAGCTCGGTAGAGACCAAAACACAGTGGAAACACTACAGAGAATGCACACAACATTTGAGCATGATATCCAGGCACTCGGCACCCAGGTGTGTAGCAAGCAAATGGCACTGTCTGTGGGTATGGGAACCTGAGCTGCAGAGTTCTGCTGCTGCTCTTGGCCCCTCCATGGCTGGGAGACAGAGTGCTGCCAGCTGCTTTCCAAGTGTATTTCTGTGGGAATAACTTCACCCGTGTCATTTTCTTATCTGTCCTTCTGCTTCTCTGTCATTGCATTAGGTTAATCAGTTTATCTAAAACAGAAATCCATAAAGTACACAGATTTCTGAAGACGTAGGTAATTGTTGAATGTTATTCCATTTCCTGTCCTTGGTTGAAGAAGAAATCATAAAGGCAGAGAACTTCTGTATTGATTTAAAGTAAAGCAAAAAGCTGTGGTGTCTCCTGACAGTCTCAGCCTGCTGTGTGCGTAGGAAGAGAGAGTGGATGGAGAGGCACGAGGGTAACACGCTTTAGCTCCTCAGAGGACCTTTCTCAGAGTGCCTCAGGCAGCAGCACCAGCAGTACGCTGTGTGGCTGATACGGTTGGAAAATAGCTTACATTTGAAGGAAAAAAGGTTAATTAGACTTAACGTATTGTCTCTTTAGCCAATTTCTGGAAGACATTGAACAGATACTAAATCTGTAAAGATTTTTTTAATGTACCAGAGGTAATATGAAATACAGGTTTCAGATTTTTCTGTCCTTCGTATTATTCTTGGGTGTTATATTAATTGTGCTGGAAGCCACCTTAGAGTTGCCTGCTCTCCTTATGCCGTGTTCAGCCTGGTGGACGCAAGACACGACTATCCTGTCCCATGGAAGAATCGATATTCCAAAGGAATCTTTGGAGGACAGGGGCAAATATGAAAGGATGTGTAAGCCTGGTTGTTTAGGTTTTTTAAAAAACAAACAAAAAAACAACGCTAAAAAGCCCCAACCAAGCCCTCTTCTGCTAGGCACTTTTTATTTTTCCTTTGAGAGGCAAAGGACGTCTGTAGACCTACATAGAGGCTTTCTGACTTGGTTATGAATCTGGGCATTCTGACTTAAATATTGCTTTTTATGATGCTTCCTAACAGCAGTCTGAAGACATTTAAGTACGTAGTCCAGGCTAAGATTTTTAAAAGCAGCCAAACTTGATGTAATTCCGAATCTTTTGAAGGCAAAGTGTGTTATATAGAAGGCGGCAGCCGTTCATACAGCACACAGGGGATTCTAAACCAAAAAACAATGTTCAGCTGCCAAAATGAGGATTTCCGAAGAGAACAGGTTGCTTAAGGAATGGAGGAATTATGACTTACTGCATTTATCCCAGTAGGTTGGAAAAGATAGCTTTTATGACCAAGCTGCTTGCCAATTCTTGATTATGTTGCAATTTACATAGTTGGTTACACTAGAATAAAGGGTATATAGCAACCATTTGGTTTTTCCAAGTGTTTTGCTTTCAGAAGCTGTAGATTTTATACATAAAATGGGGGACATTCACAAGACACCAATTCCCATCTCTCAGAAAGGTATGAATGAAGGAATATGTAATCATAGTGCAGAGCTGTGGTGAAAGCACTTAGGGCAGTTTTCGGGTGAAACAGGTAGAACACCAAGATGGATCATTATGACGGTGGCCTGATGTCTGTGCCTGTAGCTAGAACACTGTTTAATTTGGTGTTCAAACTTTCTTTTTTTTTTTAAAAAAAAAAAAAAGAGAGAAAATCATTAGAAAAGAGCTAATAGAATGATTCCTGGCTCGAAAAGATGTGAAATAGTCAAGAAATAGCATTTGATGTGCCAAGACAGTGTTTGAAAGGAGGAGAGATTTCTGATAGTAGAAAGATCTTTGAATTTCCAAATTTTCTTCTGTTTGAAGTCATTATCTAAATTTTTGAAAAAACCTCTGTGTCATTAAAATACGTTTTTCGTACTCTGAGAGAGAATCATACTCTGTCAGAGTAGTGGTTTTGAGACAGGAGTTCCTGAGTGGCATTGAAAATTTGATGGTGAAAATGGTCCCCATTTGCCCTGACATTTAACAGTCACTTTGTATTGGCACCCAGTTTTACAGGAGGTTTAGGCAGTGGCAAATCTTTGTTATTTTGGGGGCCCCTTGACCCAACAGTCTTCTCTAAGAAATATCCTTGGAGGGATATACTGACTTAATAACAGAACAAACCTTTTTAGTATCGACAGACCAAATGTATTTGCAACGACTTCAGAAAGCCATTCAAATGATGAATAGCAGCTAAAATTGCCCCACATTTGTGACTCAAAAGTGTCCAAGCGCTGATGCATTTCTCTCTTACAAAAACACACCAGGTGAGACAGCTGCAGGAGGATGCTGCACGCCTTCAGGCTGCCTATGCTGGAGACAAAGCTGATGACATCCAGAAGAGGGAAAACGAGGTCCTAGAAGCATGGAAGGCACTGTTGGATGCCTGCGAGGGCCGCAGGGTTAGACTGGTGGATACAGGAGACAAATTCCGTTTCTTCAGCATGGTTCGTGATCTCATGCTTTGGATGGAAGACGTTATCCGACAGATAGAAGCCCAAGAAAAGCCAAGGTAACGTGAAGTATCTCTTCTCAATCAGAAGACGAGCTGCAGGTCGGTTGGGGAAAAGACTCAGTATCACTGAGCCAGAAATGCAGAAAGAGGCTGTCAAAATGTGATGGTGGTGTAGCAGCTTGCTTTTGTGTGGTGCTGCCCAGCAGAGGCGGGGGGCTACTGAAGTAATTGCAATGTAAAATTGTGTTCAGAGGTTATTTATCAAAGAAATGTTTGTTCATTTGATTTCTGATTCAGACCAGAATGGTGCCATTCCTAAGGAAAGGCTGCTAGCAGTCTTGCTTCCTGAACTACAAAGACAATCTAGGAATTAATATTTTTATTGTACAGTTCTGCGTTAGTTTACTTGTTTGAAAACGTGACAGCTGTTAAATCTGGAATACATGTTTCTGAACCATGGATTGATCATTTTAGGGATGTTTCGTCTGTTGAACTACTGATGAACAATCACCAGGGTATCAAAGCAGAAATCGATGCCCGAAACGACAGCTTTACTACCTGCATTGAGCTCGGCAAATCTCTTCTGGCAAGAAAACACTACGCATCAGAGGAGGTACTGTGGTTACTCAATGTGTAAGAACCACAGTGCAGCTGGCCTATAGATTTTGTTTCAGCTGGAGAAACTTGCATTGTGTAATCTACAAATTAATAGGCTGCATATTTATAATGACATGCATTACTTCAGGGACTGTTCCACTTACCTGCTATTGTGAAATTAGTGTATAATTTACCTCTGTGAATTCATGTTGGGTAGCAGAGATGGCACCGAAATTTAAAGTATCATTTTCAGTCCAGGAAACGCAAAGAAGCTGTTGCATTCAGTTCTGCAGGGAGAGCGCTCTGGGATGGCTATGTTTGGAAAGGTGACTACTTTGAGCAAGAGCAGAGACAACCGTGAGACAGCCTGAATTTTGTGCAGGGGAACTGGAATGCTGTGAAGAGGCCTGCTAGGGGAAGGAGCAGGAAAAAGTTTGTCTCATAGGGAGTAAATCCAGGGAATATTAAGAAAAAAATGTATCCAGCTGCTTAAGGCCTTGATTTATGTTCTGATTTGTCTAGGCCAGAGGATAGAGGCTTAATCCATGTTTCTTCCTGCCTCCCTTCGGTGGAGAGAGGATAGCCAAATGTAAGATACTGCCCACTCAGGGCGGTGATGTTTTCTGTGTCTGCATTACACGAGTGCTGTGGAGTATCCTCAGAGAAACGTTTGCTCAGGAACTGGGAGGTTTTGCTAGCCGGTATTCACCCTGAGAATGACACAGGGCTTACGCTGGCACATCAGCATCGTTAGCGCAGGTAGCTGCAGGCTTTCTGTAAGAGTCATGGGCAGCGCATTTTGCATTATTGGCTAAAAAAGGCAGATGATGTAATACATGGTTGCACTATTTAGATTTGTTTGTCCGTTATATACTCCCTTTATCAAATAATCTTGGTGCTGTAGCTTTAACAGATACTGTGTGCTTATGCAAATGTGATATTTTAATACAAATGTCATATTTATTTGTACTTTGAAGAGGAAAAACAGCTGTTGTATTCACATTTAAGTCACTTTCTGACAGTCTAGCACAAGGTATCCTGTCTGTAAATGCCAGTGCCTTTTGCTGGTGGTAGTGGCTTACGCGGTGTGGTGGGGTGAGCCTGGTGCTTCTGTAACAGTCCTGTGTTCTCCTCTTCTATCCAGATCAAGGAAAAGCTGCTGCAGCTGACAGAAAAGAGAAAAGAAATGATTGACAAATGGGAAGACAGATGGGAGTGGCTGAGACTGAGTAAGGACGTCCTTGGTTTTCTTTTGGGCAGGGCCATATCCAGCTCTCTCTTCACTGTGTCTTTCTGAGCGTTGAAAAAACCTGCAGCTCCTTAGTCTTTTATTAACAGCGCTGGAAAGCGTGTTTGTGCTGTAATGACTGTAAGATTCACACCTGTTGATTGTACAATAACTGAGAATTTGAAACCAAGAAACCTGCACCACAGGTCTTACTCTATATGATCAAATTTGGAGCTGGGTGAAACAGATCTACCGTATTTTGCAGGTGTCACATTCCAACTGCGTTTCTACAAAGGATGCGCTATTAAAAAATAGGGAGAAGTAAAGCCCTGCTACCTTACGCATATGACATGCCTGCATTATCTGAGAGGCTAGGATGCTGATGAGCA
>VYZW01037630.1:160055-186090 GCA_013401315.1 Balaeniceps rex
TTGCAACTAACCACTCAGTCACGGTTAAGAAAACTGTATTCACGTACGTGATAACTGTTTTGTTGTAACAGTACAGTTTGCTATTAATGTTTGTCCTCCGTTGCGTTGTCTCTGCATGCCCGATGCATGTTTCCATTAAAGTTTGTTTAGCTCCTGTTTTTTCTCTATTTTCATGACACATTCTTCGCATAGCTGTTTATGATTCAGATTTATTTTGCTTGTTTTCTGTTAATTGTAGATAACACATGAAAAGGAAATAAAACCTGAAAGAGCATCAGAAAAGCTTTTCATAGCCCTTTCACAATCAGTAGAATTTTAAGTAAAAGTTACAGGTCTGATTGTGTGATTAAAGTTGGCAGTTGTCTTTTAAAACCACAGGATTGCAGATTGCAGCACTGAATTATGTGGTTTTCCCCATAAAAAGACGTTAAGTAGCTGTGCAGTGGCTGCTGTTTTGAAACTGGTCTGTTTTACTTCAGATTAGTGGTTACAGGTACCCCAAAGGCAGTAATATTTTCACATCTTGCCGGTATCGCTACCGAAAACATGCTAATTTCAGAATACGTTGAGTTGACGGGTAGATCTGGGTNTCTGCATGCCCGATGCATGTTTCCATTAAAGTTTGTTTAGCTCCTGTTTTTTCTCTATTTTCATGACACATTCTTCGCATAGCTGTTTATGATTCAGATTTATTTTGCTTGTTTTCTGTTAATTGTAGATAACACATGAAAAGGAAATAAAACCTGAAAGAGCATCAGAAAAGCTTTTCATAGCCCTTTCACAATCAGTAGAATTTTAAGTAAAAGTTACAGGTCTGATTGTGTGATTAAAGTTGGCAGTTGTCTTTTAAAACCACAGGATTGCAGATTGCAGCACTGAATTATGTGGTTTTCCCCATAAAAAGACGTTAAGTAGCTGTGCAGTGGCTGCTGTTTTGAAACTGGTCTGTTTTACTTCAGATTAGTGGTTACAGGTACCCCAAAGGCAGTAATATTTTCACATCTTGCCGGTATCGCTACCGAAAACATGCTACTTTCAGCATCCGTTGAGGTGACGGGTAGTTCTGGGTAGTTTATGTAAGTTGTTGAGATAAGTTACTGTGGTCTGTGTAGTTCCTTACTGCTGGTCACAAGGCTTTGTATATCTGAGCCAGGGATCCAGCCAGTTGAAAAGCAAAGAGTTTGAAGTTGGTAACTGTCCCTGGACAAAAAGATTTGCAAAGGGCTGTCCGTGTTCTTGAACGTGATCTGTTGGCCATTGGTGATCAGCACTGGTGACGATTTATAATTGAGCTTTCGCTGGTGAATCGCTGGTTGTTTATTTCACTACCTGTGTTACAGTAGCTGTGCTGGCAGTGTTTGGGTAATCTTCAGCCTCATCTGTTTATTTACCCTCTCCCCCCTCTAATGCAACGTTTTTGTTATATTTTGAGATTTGGATACAAATAGTGAGGTTTGATGGCTTAGATTTATCCTAACTGTGAAGAAGCAGTGTCACTGATTTTTACTTCCACTGGGTAACAGTGCAGGGTAGATGTTTCCTTATAAACTAGGCTGTAAGGCTCCATGTCTTTAGGGACAGAGTAAAATAGATACGACTGAAGTGGAGTGTGAGCTGTGATTCTTTCCCTGTTTCAGTGGCGTAGTGTCTGTACTCTGGAGATTCAGATTGCTTAAAGGCAGTTAACCAATCCTTCCCATATTCATAGCAAGTTGACACTTAGATCTTCCTAGGTCGATACGTGAGGTACAAAGGTGTGAGGTACAATAATGTGTACTTGGCAGGTATAAGTTCTAGCAGACAGCGGCAAAATTTAGTTTGTTGCATAATAATTCGGCTGCTTTTGAATTGTCCAGGCCATGTGCAGAAGTGGGAACGTCTAATTATTGTGCCATTCACAAATACCTGCTTGTCTGCATAAAAACAGTCCAGAATGTTTGTAATCTACTAGAGCATTAGCAGCACTAAGCTTTAGTAACTTGCTAATAATAATAATACACACTGGTTGTGTAACTCCTGAGCTGCTACCAATGGCTCTACATGTCAAAGTAATGGTACAAGAAAAAAAACTGGGACCAAGCTGCATTTCAAAAGCTTGTAGCCATTAGGATTCCAATTTAATGATTTTTGGATGAATGGCTCCTGAAGACGTCGACAGCTTGACCAGTCAGAGCTGCTGGAAACACGGCTGCTCTCTAGGCTATCTCGATCACAGTGCGACAGGCAACGCGATCAACAAAGCAAGTGATGGGCAAGGCCTTGGTTCTGTCTTTGTTTGGGGGTAAATAGCTGTGTGATGTTGTGTGACTGTGGTGGTTTTCAGTTCCTTTAACAAAAATCCAATCCACCTAATAACGCAAGTCTGAAAAAGACCTTGATAAATTGACACGTGACCTCATTTCCCTTGTCTTTAAGATCCAATATCCTAACTGGGATGGTGGAGATGAAATGCATGGTGTAATCTTTCTAATTTCTGCATGTTTTGATTTTGTTGTGTCACTAGGGGCATGGGGAAAGTGGGAAAGGAGCTTTTACAGAAACAAATAAATTGCACAGATTTTTGTAAATGCTCCTGGGCAATTTTGACCTATTTTTCTGCTGACTCATAGTTGATATCTTTTATAGACTTTTAATACCCTAGTAATGCCATGAATGTCTTTAAGGTGGCTGATGTGTATAACTTCCACTGTTCCTCTAGGTTCGCAGAAAGTGTGATTGTTACTGTTCCAAACATTTGAGTACTTAGCAACAGAATTGAATGCTCTCATTTTAGGAATAACAATATATAAAAGAATATGAATTGACCAGCAGAGCAAAGCACAGTAAAACTCACACTGATGTTTAGCTGCTCTCATTTTCCCATCTCTTTACCTATAAAATGGGTACTAATCCATTCATACCTTCTAATTTCCTTGGCCTTCTGTGTCTCCATGGAGTGTGAGAGAGATTTTTATTGGCCTGTGTCATTCTCCAGGCAAAGTTTATACACAGCCACGTTGTGCAGGGAAACAGATTAACTGCAAGATACCTGGGTGTCATGAGGCTTCTAGCTGAACTTTTTCCCCACTGTTCCTAGGTGGCAGAAACTGCAGAAACAAACGAAATGGTCAATGGCGCTGCAGAACAGAGGACGAGTTCGAAAGAGTCTAGTCCTGTTCCTTCTCCAACGGCAGACCGCAAAGCCAAGACGGCCATTCAGGCCCAGACTGCTGCTACCCTGCCAGCCAAAACACAAGAGATTCCTTCAGCTCAGATGGAGGGCTTCTTACATCGCAAACATGAATGGGAGACACACAGCAAGAAAGCCTCGAGCAGGTAAAGCACTCGATGCTTAGTGCAGATCATTGCATGCGAACTCACCAAGATGTAAGACAGTAAATGTTATCCCTGCTGCTGTTGTCTTCTCACAGCTCCTAAAGAGCTTTCAGGCTTATGCTCCTGTTGTTGTAGGAACTGCGTATGCATGGTTGGACAGTATATTTGATGAAGTTGCAATCTAAAGAGACACGGTAGAAAACGCAGTGTTAGCCATATTTGGAAGGTGGAAAACTGAGGCATAAAGATAACCATGACTTTCCCACTTCACATGATGAATTTGTGGCAGTAGTGGGATTTGATTCCAGATCTCTCAGGTTATACGTTACTACAAGAAAAGAAAAACACGTAGGTGTGAGAATAGAAATGTCCATATTTTTCTGACATTTTCTGTTTGCACATTAGCACTTTCCACCTACTCTGTAATCTGTTCAGAAGAGAAAAGCGGGTGAAGATGATTTTGCGTGCCTTAGTTGATTCCATTCCTAAGGACCTGCAGGATCCTGCGGTTCTCAGGCAAAACTTCTGAGATTTCTGTCTGCACTGGAAAACCAGACTGGGGTCCTTTATGATGTGGGAGAGCTCTTGAAAGCAGATTTGTGGCTTGGCTATCAAGGAAAATGTTGACTAGCAAGTGGTGAGCTACACCGACATCAGAGGGATTTGGTAGGAGCCGAAGTACTCAGCAGAGCTGATTGCAGATCACAAATGAGTACAGTACTACTGTCATTTCTGTTCAGCTAGAGTTGTTCACGCTGGAGAACTACTTTGAGGCAGTGACAGCCACCAATACTAATATCTAGGAACTCTTATTTCTAGTAATCATTGATTTTTACAGCTGTATTAGAGAATGAGGCGCGGATGATGCCACTAAGAGTATTTGTAACAATGAAGGATTTCATATGCAACCTGTTTGTTAGTTTGCAGCGCGATGAGAATTCCTTCTACAATAAAGCATAGTCATTAAAAGGTCAATCAGTTTCTCTCCCAAGTATGCAAACTGGTTAGTCTGCCAAACAGTCCTCCCACTGTCAGGATATGCTTCTGTGCTATCAGAGAGCGCTCTGGAAATCTCTATTCCATTTGGCTCAAAGTCAGTACTTTTGTGTTGAAGCCATGCTTTTATGAGAGAATTTGCTGTCTGCAGTTTACAGGACAGCGTATGCTGTCTTCGCATCCTCAGACTGAACTAGTCTCCATTATCTTAGAGAAATAATTGTGTTTGGTTTCTCCAGTTCTGCAAGTAAGAGCATTAGATTTACAAATACTTTTGTTGTTTTCTGTGTCTTGAAGATCATGGCATAACGTGTACTGTGTCATAAACAACCAAGAGATGGGCTTCTACAAGGATTCGAAAGCTGCAGCTTCTGGCATCCCCTACCACAATGAGATTCCTGTCAGCTTGAAAGAAGCAGTCTGTGAAATAGCGGTTGATTACAAAAAGAAAAAGCATGTGTTCAAGCTAAGGTAAACCTGTTGAAGCATCTTGCTGTTAATTTAAGTTGTGGTGGGTATGTTTGCTGTGCCAGTTCATGGGAGGATCCAGCCCAGGAACTGATCATAATTAGTAACTGCAGTACCTACTTTTCTGAACAAGCTCTCCCCAACACCGAAACATGGTATATTTATCAAAGGTAGCAAGCGCAAAACAGTATCAAAATAACCTGTGCGCTTTATTTGCATCTGGGACAACACTAGACGTGTCTGCCTAAAGTTAGGAGCCTGCATTTAAAAATGCTGGGCTTTTCAGCTGCTCCCTCTGGAATTAATTGAAAAGAGTTGGGTGTTCGTGGTTCTGCTCTTTTCAAAATCAAGCCTCTTGTTTCATTTTTTCAGTATGGATTTAGGAGGCCGCTGAAGACATCTATCACATTTTCACGTCTAGAAGATGTAGTTACAGACCATTTCATTTTGAAGTATGTGAAGTACTTGCTGTTCAAAGGTTAAAAAAAAATAAGGCTTTTCCTTCCAAAATTGTGTTTCTGTTTTACTGATCAATCTTCTAGTGCCAACAGTGAAAAAATATTTTATTATTACACAGTTGCTAGGTGATTCTGTCAAGGGAGACTTACTTTATGAACTGATCAGTTAGTGTATTCCAAGATAGAATTTTTTCTTTTTTTAATTTTATATTGATACAAGAATCCTCTGAAGATGATAGAATCCATATCCAGGGAGATTTGCTTTATAGCAAATATATAGGGAAATATACAGCAAACATTTAGGGAAGTTTACCTTTCTTGAAGACAGGCCTGCAGCTATGCAATTCATCCTTTATACTATTTTAAACGTCTCTGAATTGATAATGTAAGGATGTGCTGTTCCAAATACAAAGTTAGGCAGAAAGATCACTTGCCCTTCTTTTCACAGTACCCCGTCACCTGCACCAGGGCTCTCGGGTAATTGCATGTAGCCTATTTTCTTTACTCACTCTCATTCGGAGAGTCCCTAGAGAGTTCACCAGCTCATCATGTCCAGTCTGTCTTCCCGAGCTGAGAAGGGGTGTGTTGTTGAACATCTGAGAGGCCGAGGTCTCTGCAGACTGCCTGTGCGGGCAGATCTCTCACAGAAAGGTCTAGTTGTGATCTGTGGAGAGTACACTGGAAATATTTTTCTTAATTTTTTTAAAGAAGAAAGCAAGGCGTAATTATATTCTTCCTACTGTCTGTCTGTCTTCACTGTTACTCTACTGTTTAATACTTCATTTCATAAAGAGATTATAAAATGCTTCCTTTTTGTGGGGAAAGATCAGGAAGCCTGCAACGCTGCTCCCGCTGACCCTGCCTCCTACTTGTTCAGATGCCCGATCTGATGTCACTCAGCCTTTTTTTGAATTAATACATATCTTCACATACATTGTTAAATGTATCCCAGTTAAACCATCTGAGTAAAATCAGCACAGAAATAAAACAGAAGGGAGCCTCTGGCCTTCAGTGTGAGAAGAGGCAGCTACTCATAAATAATACACAGTATAGTATCTTGAGTCACCACCACAGTAGTTACGACGGCGGAGCAGCTGCAGAATTTTGCTAGGTTTCTACAAAAGCCGTGAAAACTCTGGGTGTTGCCTGTGACTTTTGTCTTTTTAAAGCATTGAGTAAACCTTTATACTGTCTTGTGCAAAAGAGAAAAGATCTGCCTGAAAGAGCAAGAACTGAAACAGGGATCGTCAGCTGCTGAAGGTCGCAACCTCTGCACCGCATCCTGACGTCCTGGAACACGTCCACTATCATAAGCGTGTTTAGAGACCAGAACATACAGTGTGTGTGACTGCTGCTGCGTGACAGTGCAAGACACCAAAACATGAGTTGTTGGGGTGTATTTGTGCACGTATAGATGTTATGACTGTCCCATGCAGTCCCATATGCCTCAGTCTGATTACATGCTGTAGCTAAACAAGCAGGAGTTGAAGCAGTGTGACTACTACTAAGCTCAATTTGTGATGGTTGTTTTCTTTACAGATTGACTGATGGCAACGAATACCTCTTCCAAGCCAAAGACGATGTAAGTGTGTTTTTCTTATTGTTTATTACCGATGTGATATCTGTGCTGTGGTACAACAGGAAAAAAATAGCTGCTAAGAGCTCAGGGGTGCGTTGTGATTTGCTGGTCTGCAGTCTTGTGCGTATGTGTGCATAACGTGTAGATTCAGAAGCTCCCACTGGCACCACCAGGGCAGCGGGGCTTTTCAGGTGCAGCTTCTAGTAGAGGTCTTCTGCGGGCGCCTAACCGGAGGAGTGCCAGATGACGAGTTAGGACCACGTTTCCTTTCATTTCCCGCTTCTGTCCGTTCCCCTCGCACAATGTTGAGTGAATTAGAGAGGGTGTGTGACGCACAGGTTGTAACAGCTTTCTGCCTTTGGGGCTTCTTGAAGGAGGAGATGAACACGTGGATTCAGGCCATCACATCAGCTATCTCTTCCGATAAAATTGAAGTGTCCCCGACCACCCAGAGCACTCCAGCCTCCAGCCGTGCCCAGACCCTGCCTGCCAGCGTCACAATAACCAGCGAGTCCAGCCCTGGCAAGCGGGAGAAAGACAAAGAGAAAGACAAAGAGAAAAGATTCAGCCTTTTTGGTAAAAAGAAGTGAACTCCATCTCCACACACTGCACTTCTCTGACCGTTCCAGTGGAATTCCAGCATGCGAGCTCAGAACCAATACGTTACTCTCTGTGCCTCATGTTCCTCAATGTGATTGACATTTTTTTATTTATAGAGCGTTTTAAAATAAAAAGCCAACAAAAAAGAATCTAAAGTTACAAATGTATGAGGTGCATTGGGCAGCTTCTGTAGGAGGGGGAGGACCAGGTTTTGGGGGTTTGTTTTTGTTTCTTTGGTGTTTTTTCTTTTTTTTTTTTTTTTTTTTTTTTTTTGTTTTTTAAATGAAGTTAATGTAGATTAGATCTTAATATTTAAACTGTTCCTCAATTTTGTGAGGCTGTCTTGGAAAAATAACCCACTCCTAGTGCTATTGGTATGCAAGGCAGCGGTGCTTTTGAATCTACTGTGCACATCAAAACCCAATGTACAAATTTTCAAAAACGTTCACTTCCATTTAAGGTTGTTATGCTGAGTCTTGACTAGTAGAGCCTCCCATTACAATGCTAACATTTATTAAAATGATAGTGTATTATCTTTGCTGTAACAGAGTGCAGGTATGCATTAACTTACAGACGAACCATTTATATCTTGGCATTGGTTATTAACACAACCTGGAGCTTTTCTGCATCAAGTACGACAGATAAGAATGTCGGTGTACAAGATGGATTAGCAGGCTGATACAGTTTTAAATAATCTGTAATTTCAAATTTTTTTTTTTGCTGAAATACATTATATTGTATGTTTCAGATAATTCTAGTACAAAGTATAATAAGACTAGATGTATAATAAACCCTTTAAAATCATCGATAAGTGTAAAAGTGGAACTGAAGCATTTACTGGAAAAGTAATGTTACTCCAATGGTTACTTGCTTGTCAGCTGCAGCACTGTGTGTTATAATTTTGCTACATTACCTTGCTATTTGATACATAGTGTGCATTTCTCTGTCACTGTAACTATTGTAATGAAAAATTTTCATCTTACTGCACAATCAAAAATTACGTTTAATAGGAATGAACTTTCAGTGACTGGGCCTGTAGTCAAGAGTAGTACTGGAACTGGCTTTCAGTTGTATCGAACTATACCTCTAGACTTTTACCCTATCTGTTAAATATATGCTATGTCATTAAATGCTTTTAAAACTAAATATGCTGGTTAAGTTTCTTATTTCATTTCTGACAATGTTAAATCATAATTTTGAAAGAGGATCAAAAATAAAGTTATTTTAAAATGCCATCTCTCCTGTGCACTGAAACGAACGCCTTCAAATGTAATTCCATTTTTGTGCGAAAGTTCGTACTGAAATAGTTGTTTTCTCTCTTTCCACTTTTCTTTACTTTCGTTTTCCCTTCACTTCCCACCTGCCCTCCCTTTCACCCTGCCCTCCAAATTAAGTGCCAAAGAAAAAAGAGGGAAGGAATTAAATCAAAGTTTTGTAAAATATTTTGACATGGATTTTTTTTTTTTTGGTGAGAAAGAAGTAGGCATAAGCTTAGGCCAGGGCAATTGCGCGAGTTACCTGAACGTCTTATCCGCTTCAGGTAAATACCCGTGTACTGGTTTGCAGGAAAAGAATGTTATTTTAAGTAACCTTAGTCCTCTGACTTTATACCTGCCCTTTGCTCAAGTGTTTAAGCCCTGAGTAAATCAGGCAATAATTGAACGTTGTAATTTACCAAGGACTTGTTGTCCTGCACAGTTTAATGTCAGTGGGGTTTTTATGTCAATTTTTTTGAAACATGCCTCTTCAGGTACAGCCGCTGTTGCACTTCTGTGATGACATACGTTTAATGCAGCTAAGGTGATTCCAAAGCTCGCTATTTCCTTGACCTTGTCAGCATTTCAAAGACTAGCATCTTTTCAGAATGTTCTTTAAGTCGGATGCTGTCTAGGGAACCATCTGAAAGGAGTAGCTTGAAGAAGCCGTAATAGGCATTAGAAGTTTTAAAATCAACAAAATGTAAAGAACCTGGTTTTTAATTTTTTTGTCATTGTTAAAATACACTCAAATATAATTTTAGATGGAAAGCAGATAAACTGCAAACGGATGTGTTTCCAAGCCACAGTTTCCTGAACATGTGACCAATACAGTGTCTTAATTCTTTTCAGGCAGTATACTGTGTTTTCTGGGGTTTTCTTGTTTCTGAAGTTTTGGGTTATTAAACAATTGAATATTCATGCACATGAGTTTTTACTCCTGTACTACTACTTTGTTCCAGTCTAATTATTAGTAAAATGTGGGATAACACCACTAGTCTTGTAAATGTGAAATTTAATACAATATAAAAAGCTGAGGTTTAGCATTAGAAGAAAATATGAAACATTCTTCTTAGTTGATTAAAGTATGTAAAAATGTTGATGCCTCTACCATTTTTGTCACTTCAATGAAGCTATTGCGATGAGTAGTTTAACAGATTGATTTTGACTACCTGTTGTGTGTAAGCCTATAGTATCTTGGTGGAACATGCCCTCAGAACTGTTTTTCTTGTTTTGTCTTGCCTCTTACTGCAAGTTGTTCCTGAAAACTACTTGAATAAAAATCTTTTCTGCTTAGGAACTGATTTCAAGTTGCTGAGGAACAAGAGTGAATTCTAGTAAGCCTTGCCCGTTTTCCCCTTTGGACCATAAGCATGCAGTTTCCGTGCAGAGAGAATTGGTGGGTGAGGAAGAGCTGCCTTGGACAAAGCCAGGTCAGAAGGGTCGGGTCAGTGTGCTAGTTTCCAAAGGGACAAGGAATGGGGGGATCTCTCTTGGATTATGTGAAGGGACTGCTGGAAAATATCAGAGGAAGAAGAAAGAGTTAAGTATGGATGGTGGAAATGGGACTGAAATGGGAGCAGGTTGTCAGTGCCACTAGTGTTAACTATTGCCGAGGTGGCTGTATTCCTTTCTGAATTGCACCACTACACATGGGTAGACTCCTTGATGGATGAAATGTTACATTCCTTCTGGTTACTGCACTGAAGAATGCAGATGTGTAGCACAGTTTAACACTGTATTACAGTTTCCTTTGTTAGTAGGTTTTGTAAGATAACCCATATTTAAGTTTGTTTCCTCTGGAGATGCATTGCAAAAGTAATATAGAAGCTGAACCTTAAAATTTTCAAAGAAACTTTAATTAAAGCCAACCACTTTTCCAGCTATGTTGCTATCATTGTTACAAAAAAGAGAAATCACCCTCTAGTCAGGTCAGTCTGCCTCTTGGTGGGAGCCTCATATTGCGTTCTAAGCCGAGAAGGTATTGGAGAGCTGTGCTTGAAGGGTCCTTTCCATATCCTGACGAATTAAGTACAATGAGGGGAAAAAAAACCAAAACTCATTAGCCGTAGGAGTTAAGCATGTGTTGGGTGGGAGGGTTTTCTTTTAGATTCATGCAAATCTCTTAATCCATCTGTTCTGTATAGAGAATATGTTCTATTGTAGGGTTGTACTCTGTATGAGGAAGATTAATGATGAGGTATAAGAAATGTCTGATTAATCTCTGTTCCTGTGAAATACTGGTTTAGACGGTTTTTCACTTTACTGTGTGCTCCTTTTTATGACTGATTGCACAGAGAACGGACTTTAAATGTGGAGGGTCTTCAAGAATATACTTTTGTAATAAATAACTTGCAGGTATGATACAGTTTTGCTTTTTTGTGGATATTTAGGTTTTTTCTACCTTGACTAATCACAGGTGGCTGAATAAATACAGCAACTTAAATCACAATGAGTTGCAACAAACATTAGTCCTTTTCATTTAAAACAAACAAACAAAAAACTCAGAAAATCAGGCTGTGCTAGATGACTGACTTAACATTGAGAATTAAATTGCTAGGAAAAAAACAAGCAGAATTCAGCACTTGGACACTACAGCTCTACCTGTGGACTGAACAATATAGCCACAACCCAACAACGGGAGGAACGGAGGAATGGGAGGTCTTGACCAGAAGAAGTGGAAGAAGGATTCAGCTTGCTTTTCTGCATCCTGGTATCAAGAAGGTATGTTCTGAGGTCAAGCAGAACAAAACTCGGGTAAGAAAGCACTGTGTTCTCAATGCAGCAGAGGCTAGCATTGAGATTTGAATTGTCCCCGAGCCTACGGGTGTGCAGGGCCTAGTTGAGGAGTCAGTATTCAGCGCTTGAGACTCTTAATAAATTTCCTTCCGTACTGCTGAATGTAATTTATACCCTGTTGTCAAGCTTTTTTCTCTAGTCCTGTGACCACTTCAATGAATATTCTGGTTCTGGTGGATTATCGGGTTTTGTTCCAAAGGATTTTAAACAGGATTAAAGTGCAAATAAGGTAAGGCATAAAACAAACGCACAATGCAGTACTGTAAATGCTGCAGTACCACAGGGCGAATAGTGAGAATAAAGAGAAATACATTACAACATGTAACAATTAAATGCAAAATGCAGAAGAGTTAGAGGTTTTGCTTCTAATTCAGCTTGTACCCTTTGTTGCTCTGCATTCAAACAACAGCCTAGCAGGGCTGAGGTGTCTTGCAACGTGTGCTTGTGCTATCGAAGCAAATCTAGATGAGTTGCGTGTGCCATCACCTGATGTCTGAGTCACTCCATGTAGCCAAGGCAGCGGAGTCGCTTCAGCAAGCCCACGTGGTCACATCTGCAGTGTGTCATCATGCAGCATACGCAGCGCGCAGCCGAGGGGAGAGCCTGTGCTTCCCTGTCATCACACCTGCAGGAGAGTCCCCAAACAGAGAATTGGGAGACCTAAAATGGTCTACTTTGCAATAAAATACTAATTTATTCTGTAAAGTATGAAGTGAAGGATTTTGCGCATAAGCGTGTGTTTCATAATGCATCCTCCCTTGCTTTAAGAAGGGAGGATGCTAATCCTGATTAGCCTGGCGATTGTGAACATCAGATCTACAATGCAGATTAAGTACACGTGGTGTTCTATGTTTGAAGTATTTACTTTTTATATCAATGAATTTCACATAGTAATCCTTAACTGTTACATGAGATGCTGTGGTGGTTCATATGTTATAGCAGTAGAAATTATTTGGGCCTAACATGAATTTTGTTACCAGTTTCATATTAATACCACTATTATTCTTCTCCCACACCTAGCTGAGAAAAAATTTCCCTTGTTCCCAGAGTACCGGCATTATCCATGAGAGGTCACTCTATCCAGAGAGATGCTTAGCTGCGACAGATCCACTAACACCTGAACAATCCAGTAGTAGTTGTGCACTCGGGAGAATTAAGAGCTTGGATGAAAGTTCTCTTGTCTTGGAAAAGTCAGATTTTAAAACAGTTACGTAAACTTGTGGCAAGATTTAGACGTGTCTCAGATGAATCGTCATAGGAAGGCAGGTGAGTCAAGTACGGCAGCCAGGTTACTGAAAGGCGAGCAGCACCACCGTCCTCTCTGTGACAAAAAATGAGAGAGGTTCCTGTGGGAAGATCAAGACCTCTGCAATGGTGGTAATAATTTTAAATTCCATAAAAAGATGGAGATTCTATTGCTGAGATTCCATGAAAAGATGACAAAGACAGCTCCAAGTGCTTGTCTGGATAAAGGCTGGCAGTAACCCGTTCGAGATGAGGTCTCCTGTCAGGTCTGGGAGACCCTTCAGGCAGAGGTACGGCAGTGGGTTGCAGAGTGTTAGCAATGCAGAGATACCACGGGCTCAACCAGGCTGCTTGCGAGGCTGGCTGGGTCCCTGCCACCACGCTGCTTGTACCTCTGGGCTCTGAGCAGGGATGAGCACAGCAGACCGAGACGGATGGGTTTTATTGATCTGCTGCATGTGGCAGTCCCGGACTGCACTTAGGCATGCAGCAAAACAAAGGTATTATGGCTGGTCGGAAAGACTTTTTCTCCAGGCTAGGGTTTGAAAGAACATGGTCAGAATATGTCTGATCGTTCAGAAATAGGCTGGCTTTGTATTTGAGGACGGAAAAGACTCGATTTTTTTTTTCTTTTCTTTTTTCCCCCAACACTATTTCTGGCCAGATCCTAGCATTTCATCAATGCAAATCAGTTTTTCCGCCCACAAGGAAATAAGAGCTCAGAGCCAATTCCCCTGTTATTATTTTGTAGTTAAATTGTAAAATCACTGAGAGGCATCAATCAGGATTGGATTAATGTAATGCCAGGCAACAAACAAACAGAACTAGATCACAGTTCCTGCTTCTGATCCCTCCCCCCAAGTTCTTACAGCTTTTATATAATTTTAAAAAAATTATTTTCAGCTCAAATAAGAGGTACCAATTTTGAAATACCAATTAATGTGCCATCTCTGGGCATCTGTACATTCGTCCATAAAAATTTGAGTTATAAATGGTACTTTGTGTAGCAGAGATCTAGGACATAACACAGATGATTCTGGGAGGGAAAAACTCGGTGTTCATGGTGAATCGCAGCTCTTAGATATGTATAGAGTGGGCAGGATGTATCACAGAGGACCGGAGTTAATTTGAGACATGGTGCTTTTTGCCACCTTCTAAACAAGGCATGCTTTAAAACAAACAAGCAAGCAAAACAACAACAAAACTTACCAAAAAACCTCCAAACCCCTCAAAAACCCCAGCAGCAGTGAACGGTCCCTTTGGCAGAGAGTGAGTGTGATAACTGTCATTCAGGTACTACTCGTACAACATGTGCTATGTTAGTTTGGTTTACATTTAAAACAAAAGAAGTAGTAAACGTTGTGGGGTATATGTTCTAGGCTAGGCTAACAGGCCCCTTGCCACGATGAGCAGGAAAAATGGTGGGGCTATTGCAAATTTTTATGTATCTTTTAGTTACGGTCTTAAATATATTTAAAGTGTTGATTTTTACAAGAGTTATGTTAAATTGGAAATATGCTCAGACTACTGTTTTTTTTTTAACATAAATGCCCTTTTTTACGAAGGTTCACACTGTGTCTTGGTTTTGCATTGCTCCCTCCCAGCCTTCCTCATCTTTGTGATACTGAGAGCTCCAGAATTCCATGTATGTTTTCTACAGCTGCCAATCTAAAATAAAGCTTATGTTATTAGGCCTCTATCTCAACAGTTACATTCAGTTAGATTTATACCCAGTATTAACACTAAAAAGAAAACCTGAAAGCATCAGTGATTATTTATGTTGTACTGACAATGAACGGTAGGTTGCAGTATTGAGGAAGACTTTTAGCAACGTGACAGCTCCTAGTAGGAAAGTAATAATGCCTTTTTTTTTAAATTGGAAAAAAATACACAAAAAACTCACCATGAAAGGTAATTCAAGCACAAAAAAAAAAAATCACAAAATCTTTGAGAGTACAGATTATAAGAAAATAATCAAAACTGAACTTGTAGTTTCACGTTTAGTTTTAAGGTTTTTCTTTAAGGTTTTTTGGGGTGTTGGTTCATGACTAGTGTACTTCATTGCTATGATAATGATAACGATTTATAACATACTTTTTTTCAAACCTGAGGATATATTTCTAGTAAAACAATGGCTATTTTTTAATGCCTTCACACTTTGACCATACTAAATATCACAAATTAAAAAAAAATATGCCAAGGTTTTACTGAAGGATGAAATACAAAGTTCCGCTTGACTACTGTTGCTCACAGAAAGGTGACAGCCATACAAGCAGAGACTTGAAATTAGGGGGGTTTTTTGTCCTTGTTGAGTAGATGAAGAGCCTATTTGTCATATGTATTAATTTTTTAATGAGAATTATATAATTTAACAACAAAAAAAAATCAGAACGCTAAGACCACATGGAAATAATTCCATTGAATAATACTGAGATGAGAAAGGATGAAGATTTCATAATTCATTGGAAGTGTTATTAAGTACCCACATCCACCGGTTGACAAAACAATTTTCCACGTTCTGATGTTTCAGAGCAGACAAAAATAAAATGATGAGATTGAAATTGTTTCGTAGCTACATGAAGATGCTTCACCTGGGTTTCCAGCACAAGTGGATTTGTGTGCCTGTGGGTAATGCAACGCACAGCTTCCTTAAAGTTATTCTAGCCCTTTTGAGGCTACATAAAGAGTATGAATATACCAGAACGTGAGCGGTTATATCAAGTTTTTCTTCTAGGAGAAAAAAGCTCCCACCTAGACAGAGATCACTGTGGCAGCATCATCAGTGGGACCACCCAAGTCCGTTACGTGACCCTGCCGGAGAGAGGTGAGCAGATTAAAAGTCGACAAAACACTAGCTGTATTTTATTCACTGTTTTTTGGTGATAGAAGGAAAGAAACGCGAGGAGAATAGGATAAATAATTACCCACACACTGGGTAACTAAAACATTACCACAGCATACCTAGTGGGCAATGCCATGGATGACAAAATATTATATTTATGTCAAGACTCCGTTTTCTTGATTTAATGCCTCAAGTGCAAATATTATGTCCTAATTACAATGTAGCTTAGCAGTTTCACATTCAGAGATAATATATCACCTTATTATTAATGCTTTGGATCCTAGGAGTCTTTCAGGACAGCTTTATTGGACAAAAACTCGTGCTCAATATTAAGCTATTTGCTCTTAAGACAAGAACCATTAACTTGTTTATTCAGGGGCATCAGGAGGTTCTTCCAAGAATAAATTTTGTAACAATGAGCAAGAAAATGAAGTATCTTAAACCCTTAAGAGTTTATTTATGACAAAAGTTAAATACATTTTCATTATTTTAAACACATTTTCCAAAGTTACCCCAAAGGAGGCGGGAGAGAGGGTTGATTTAGCAATTGCACATTACTGAAATTTTCAAAGTCCCTAAGTTTGTTTATCTAAGCGAGTGGGAGATGGTCACAAAGGCACTCATGAAAACACTACACCCTATATGAATTTGAAATATTTTAAATAGCTTTTAAAAGCGTTCAAATTAGGTGCAGAACTGACCTTAGCATGAGTAAATAACGGCGTTGAAAGTCTTTGTAACTACATTCCTCAAGGACCACTGGAAGAGAAGGTGTTTTTTGTACAGGTGTACCACGCGTTCTGTCCTGAAGACCTGGCGTGTTACCACAGGGAAATTAATTCAAGACGAAGGACTTGTCCCAACAGATTTTAAACCGCAGAGATCAGCGCACAGGCGTAAATATGTTTGCTGTTTTGTGTGTTCAGTTATTCCTTTTGAAAAGGCCTTTTGTGGTAATGGATTGCGCGCTTGGCAACAACAAACGATCGCTGTAATGGCTGTATGTGTTTGGACCTAACAAGATGTGTGTTTTGGTGCGCGACTGCTCAGATTTGCAAGGTTAAGTGCTGGAGAAACAGTTGAATGCAGTAAAAAGGCGGCTGCGAAGAAAGGATCGGCCAATTTTGTTGTATCTTCATTTTTCTAAATTGTTGTGAGACTTTTGGGCGCAATCATGAATGGGAAAAGTGGAAAGATTTTTTTTTATTATTGTGTAAATTTGCTTATGACTTGCACGGCAAGCCAGGACAGGTGAGGGAAGGAGTTGCGTGAACTTGTATTCAGCATTCGACGCCCTTTTTCAGACTGCCGATGGAAATACGCTGTGGGTTAGCTCACGCGTGTGAATATGCACGGAAACCGCGGTCGCTCCCTTCACAACCCACAGGCAGCTGATCCTGGGCGGCCGGGCAGCGCCGAGCCCCCCCCCCCGGCTCCCCGCTGAGGGGCCGCCTCAGAGCCGGCCGGCACCGCGCCCTCAAAAGGGCGGGAAGAAGAGCGGCGGGAAGAGCGGCTGGCGGTCGCCTCACCGCCGCCGCCCTCGGCCCCCTCCGCCGGGCCGTCACCACAGCAACCGCCCGCCGCCTCGCCGCAGGGAGCCCTGGGGGTTGTAGTCGCCCCGCCGCCCGCTGCCTCCCGGCGCCCGCCCGCCAGAACTCGCATCCCCATGAGGCGCCGCCGGGGAGGGACGGCTGAGCGCGGCGGGGGCCGACCAAAGCCCGGTCTGCGCGGGCGGTGGGGCCGCTCCTCAGGAGCGCTGAGGGAGCGCCGTCCATTCGCGCCGCCGCCTGCCTCCGGTGCGCACGGGGAAGGGGCGGCTGCGGCCGGGTGGCGGGGGAGCCGCTGCTCCAGCCGAGCCTCCGCTGTCCGTGCCCCCACCCCAGACTCCAGCTGGCTGAGGCGGGGAACGTGCCTCCGCCCCTCGCACACGCCCCGGGCGCCATCCCCCCGGCGACGCCGTGCGGGGGGAGAGGGCAGTGCCCGGCCCTCAGGGGCTGGAGGCAGGGCCGCCCTCCGCGGGGGGCCGCCTGGCTCGCCAGCCCCGGCGGGCAGGTTGCTGCGGCGGCTGGCGAGCCTGGCTGAGGGGCAGCGGCGGGCTGACCGCGAGTGGGGGCTGCCGGCCTGGGGGCTATGAGAGGCGATACTCCCTCTGGAGACTGTCGCTCCGGGTGCGGTGCCAGGTTTTACTCTAAGGTTTGCTTCAAGCGTGGAGCGTAATTCATTGAGGGCGGGTTGTGTCGCTTGCGGGTTACATTGCCTGTGTCCCGGGGACGCCGGGAGCACCGCCGGCGCTGTAAGCCTCCGTGTAAGCCGGTATCAACACGCTGCTCTTCAGTTTGGGCAGATAGCGAGTGTGAGGCCATGTTGTATGGGGAAAAGTAAAGGGGTTCGCCTTGTAGTGGGTAGTTTATTCTTCCCTTCCGTCTGGCACCGTGCTCTACGAATGAGTCTTTGGTTTTGCTCCCCCGATTTTAGCGTTCTCTACCCTGCGGTATTGTGTCCGAGTTTCTGGAGGGTTGGGTTTGGTCTCTTGTGGAGAGATACTACAAAGCGGTGGATGTCTTCTCACAAACAACATGCAGCAACCACGCCCGGCTGATAATGACAATTCAAATCGTGCCTTAGAAAAAGCAGAAGAGAAGCAAGGAAATGTGTTCCTTGGGAATATCGTTCCAAAGGATGACAGTAAATAAAACACAACAGCCCCCCTCCACACACACACACAGAGTTCATGGCAAATTGGAGTGGTTTGTGACTGAAAAAAATGGGAACATAAAATTGTTTTAATTACATAGTTGCTGTAGACTCCAAAAGGAGGAAGTTTTGGGTTGCTGGGGGATAAGGAAAAGTGGGGTGATATTACTATATTTATGCTGGATGTTGTATAAGAATCCTCTCTTTCAATAGTACCTCATATGAAAACTCGGAGCATTGGATCGTCCTGAAAAGGCTTTAGCAGACCCTAGACCACTCCAAACTGCCACAGCGAGGATCAGAACAATGTTTCCCCCCACCCCTCCCATCAAAGTAGTCCCTTTGCATTTTAAATACACATGCATTCTGCAATTCAGAAACACGGGTTTTGTGGTTTTCTTTCTTTCAGTTTTGACCCAAAGATAGCTATCTTGAAAAGAAGAGCACCCGGGAAGCTTTTTGCAGGAAGCCAAGAAGGTGCAACACAGGAGATGCAGCAGGGAGCCTTTGGCAGGTGGTGGTGGTGACGCACAGAAGTTACTTTGCCTGCGGAAAGGAAAAGCCCTGTCTGCTGCTGGTGTAGGTGTGTTTTTGTGATCTCCCTTCTCCCCCGAGAAGTTGCCTGGGTCGCGCAGCGGCGGGGAAGCGGCAGCAGCAGCAGCAGCAGATTATGGTGGCAGCACAGCGGTGAGAGCGGCGGCAGCAGCAGCCCTGATCCGCCAATGTGTTTTCCACGTAAGATCGTCGCTGGAAAGTGCCACCTGAAGCTTCGGCTGCTGGGCAGGGGCCGCTAACGTTTCAAAGGAGCAAACCCTGACGGGGGAAGGAGGGGCAGCGCTAGGTTCTGTGTGTGCTGGTGGGGAGAGGGGATTGGTTATCATGGCGGATCGGACAGCTCCCAGATGCCAGCTCCGTCTGGAGTGGGTTTACGGGTACAGGGGTCACCAGTGCCGCAACAACCTGTACTACACGGCAGGCAAAGAGGTGGTTTACTTCGTGGCTGGAGTCGGCGTGGTTTATAACACCAGAGAGCACAGCCAGAAATTCTTCCTCGGGCACAACGATGATATTATCAGGTAAGGGGGCTGACTTTTCTGGTGGTGGGGTGGGGTGGGGTTTAAAGGGAAGGGAGGAGAATGTAGGGCTGGCAGAATACCCCCTCCTTGCGTCTTACAGCTCAGCTTGTACCTGTCGTTTTAAAGCAGCTCCGGTTTCTTACAAGCAGTCTAGCTGAAAGCTGGGTTTCTAGATACTGTTGGTTATTATTATTTTTGCAGCAAAAACGTTGCTATAGTAAGAGAGAAGGTAAGTTTTTTCTGTTGCACTGCACCAAAAGCAAAGCACTTCGTTTCAGTACAGAAATGCACTGGGAAGATCTTAGTGCAACAGTGCTGCAAAATCGTGGATCCAGCACCTTAATCTTGCTAGTGCTGGGACCCTAGCTCACCCATTCTGATGTCTTATAGAAGGCAGGTGTAGCTCTCCTTGCGCTCAGCAAATTCCAGCACAAGAGTGCCATAAATCTGGCACACAGGTCAAACTATTTTTTATATATATGTGTGTGTATATATATATATATAAAATCTGGAAAATTTCACTCAAAATCGAGTTTAGCTGTTTGTACTCCAGCCAAAAAATCCCAAGTGTGCTGGTGCAAGATGGCTACAGAAGCACAGGTCTTGCTCCTGGTCTGACCAATTTTTTTTGTCTCTTTCTTTCAAATACTGTTTAAGAAGTGGGTTTCATTGATGATGTTGTCTTACAGAAATATTAATTTTACTGCCTCTCACTAAATAACACGATAAAAATGCGGTTACAGAGTTCAAGGTAGCCTTTTAAAAAAAGGCTGTCCAAAATACAGAAATTTACATCAGTAAAATAGAAAATTAATGTTGTCTCTGCTACTTTATGACAGAAATCGGAACCTAGAACATCCCTCTAAAGGATGTTGCATGGTAATAACACTCCTCTGAGCACAGCTAACTGCTGCCCTCCCTATTCACCTAATTCAGCATGAATGAAGCGTTTTCTTGATGATGTGAAACCAGAATAGTCCCAGGTGACTCATGGTGCAGTAGTACTGTGGAAACATCTGCTGAAGTCAGAGTTTTGATACTCAGTAGCAAAGTCACATAATTGTCATATAATCATTCTGGAGCCTTGTTTACAGAAAACCATCCACTTTTCCTAGTGAGAGCTTTTGGCTGCTGTGTATCCTGGTAGCATTCTTCTCCTCCCCTTTATAAGGCGTAAAAACCATAGCATTTTGTGAGATACGGTGGACGTGCATAAAAGTTTATTCTGGTTTCAAAGGTATTATCAATTCTAAAAGGCTGTTTAAATAGAGACTTGGCTGCTCAGATCCTTCAGAGAAGAATGAGTATTTTAGATGCACCTGCGGCATCACGAAATTAAAGTTTTTCTTCTTGTATGGACGTAAATTTTGATACTCTATGGCATATGAAGTGTAATCCATGTAGAGTTGTATATTTCTGAGTTTATGTTTGAATTCTCATTAAACACTAGAAATATAATTTGTCAAGACACAACTATGTCCCTATGTATATGCACTGGTTTTTGGTTGGACAGTGATGCTTTGGTTCTCCCCCCCCTTCTTTTTTTTTTTAATATCCCATCAGCTGAGGAAAAAATGTCCTAATTATTGTAACTTGACAAAACCTCCCTCTCAAAACCAATTGCATTGTACAGCTCCTGTGCCCTTTATTTTAAGACATCTTATATTAGGAGACTGCTTTTGCCAGTGTCACAATTAGGACGTACAATGGGAATAGCAAGAATATGAGCATCTGGTATTTGTACTCCGACGCTGCCTACACCTGTTCTACTCTTTAAAGAAAACTCGCAACCACCTGTTCAAATTAGCAGGTGTTTTGAGGGACTCGCTGTATGTCCAACTAATGCTTGGGAAAGATGAGTTTTGTTCCTGATCTGTGACAAGATGAGAGTTCTGTAGGATGGCTATAGTTTCAACAAAGGATGAAACATTTGGGTCCAGAAAGCATAAGCAGGACCCAAATAACAGTTCATTTCAGCTTTTAGTGGCCAAGAAAAGTTGCTGTCACACAGGGTTTAAGGAAGTAGAGAATCTCTAAAATGCTGCTAGAATATTCTATCGTTTGCACATGGTAATGGTTGCCTCCTTTGCTTTTGGTGCACTTTGCAGTCCTTATTGATGTAATAGCCCATCCCTGTAAGTACTTTTAAGTAGATGGTTCCTTGTGTGGTTATTGCTGATATGGCTAATAAATGCAGGAGTTTAAATTCTCACATTTTAGGCTTCACAGCTGCCATCCAGTTGAGATGAACAGGGTGAATGTACTTATCCAATTTTTCTGGTTTTGTTGGTATTTGCTTGCCTGAGACCAGCTTCTAAACAGTAGTGCATATGTTTGCAGTCCAACAGGTTGTAATTTCTAAAGAGATTTAAAACACAATTTAAAAAAATAAAATCTGCAGATTTTGGAAAATACTGTGAAATCATTAAGACTGGAAGACCTTGAAGTGGGAAGATCATCTGCTTCCAAGGATTGCTATTAGCCCCTTCGGTGTTGAAAGGTTTCAGTGAATGCTATTTTGTGGGAAAAAAATTGATGAACCCATGAATCAGAAGGTTAAGAATCTGTGTGTTACCTTGAAGTGTTCATTAAAATCATGAAAGTGGATATTTGTCCTTGGTGAAAAGGTCACGTTTAAAAGTGTATGTTTAATGTGTTTTCACAAGTTTAATAGTCCTGCCTCTTGCTTTGTATCAAGATAATGTTGTTGGACATAATTTAGTTTGGACTAAAGTAGACCAGCCTCTACTGGATTAATGGAGAAATTACTTTTTTTTTTTCAGATTCGTATTTGAAAAATAAGTTCTGTTTGTATAAGGAACTTAACTGACTGCACTGAGCTAATAAGGTAGATGTTCAGAGTATGAACAAGTGAGCTCTGAAGTGTTTTGTTTTCTGTGCAAAGCCACTACAAGGTGCTGTGCTTCCACGCTCTTCCTCCTTTTAAATTCATGATGAGACGAGGTCCTGAACTACCGGATTTAACTCTGAAGTGAGCCCTGCTTTGTGGAGGGGTTGCACTGGGTAACCTCCAGAGCTCTCCTTCTTACCTAAAGTATTCTGTGATACTTTTGTTTCTTCCAGTTGTATAATACAGTTCTTCTTGTGTGTTATTTAGTTGTGGGATAGTTAATACTATTGATTAACGTGTTCTGTCATTATAGAAGAGGATCCACACATGGTTGAAATGAATAGCATTGGTTCTGGTCTCTGAAGACTACTGATGCATTTTCTGTGGAGACTAAAAAGACATGCTCTTTATGAAGTTTACTTTACAATCAAAGAGCATAAAATACACCCTGTTCTTCTTCCTCCCTCTTTTTTTTTTTTTTGAAAAAAAAGGAAGCCTTGATTAGTGAGTACAGCCTAGTGGCTCCGGGTGGTGAAGGTCAGAATACTCCTCCTTTCTCTGAGCTGTCAGCCCTACAGTTTTCCCTAAGGTCTATGTTACAGACCACAAAGCAATCATGAAGCATCTTGCACGGTAGCTCTACGTTTGATTGTTCTTGAGATGTGATCTAGCTGAAGCATCATAGCTAACGTGTAATAGCTATGTAAAAGCACAGCTATTGCAACATTTTAATGTAGAAAGTGTCGTGTAGACACATCATTCCGCACGTAATTTGTTTTCATTGAATTCGGTCCTTTGTGCTTTGCAGGATGAGGTTTCAGAAGCTGTAATATTACCATATGGGGACTGTTTTCCTTCTTGAGTAATTTAGGAGTGGGTTTTTGCAGCAGCACATTGTAATGGCTGTAAGTTAATGTATTAATGAGAATCTTGCAATTCATGCAGTGTCACTGCCCTCAACAAAATTCATGCAAGTGTAGGGTTTATGTTTAGTATAACCACTTGCAAGACTGGATCATTAGTTTTGACAGTAATTGCACACTTTCAAACGAACAGAAGGTTTTCTTACTTTTGTATTGTGCGTTACTTGTATAGCAGCAAGCAATTAGATCGCTCCTATTTTTCTCTTGATGAAATGTTGAATGGAGGCAGTTCTGTCCTATAATTTTTCTGCAATTTATGCATGTAAAATCTGCAATTTATGCCTGTGAAGGCCAAAAAAGCTTGACACAGAAAACAGCAAAAATAAAAAAATAACCGGTTGAGATACTTCTCATTATAATTTAAAATACAATTGATTTTATTTATTTTTATAGAATTCATTTGTAAACCGAGGTTCCTAACCTCGAGAAATTTTTCCGATGGTGTAGTAATAAAGTTACGTCTCTCTGTTCTTTTATTTCCAAGAATTTCTGCAGTATTGAACAGTTTTCCTGAATATGTCAACACTTACTGAGCGGACACCTTTGACAGCATATTGAAGACTTCACCTGCACTTTTTATATACCCCAGTTTCCTGTGTTATCTGATCTGTTGTACTGTTACGCATTTACAAAAGCACATTTTCTGTTCCAGTTGCCTTCAAGCAAGTCACTTGTGAGGCAGAGTGCCACAAGAGACTGCTCCCTTTCTCAGGTCTCTCTGCAGTGTTCGCTGCCCGGGCATGGCACCTGGAAAGCCAGCCTGTTATCTATGGATACCAAAGCATGTTGTTTACGTAAGGCTGCTTGCAATGTAGTAGTAATGTCGGATTTATCCGAATATTGCTGTAAGTATGCTGGTGTGCGTGTTCCACTGTGCTGACAGATTGAGATTAAAAATGCGGATGTGCCAGCGGTGATGAGATTTACTGGGCTGCGAGAGTGACTGGAGGCCTGGTTTGTTCTTTAGAGAGATCGTTTCAGGAGGCAGGGTGCGTATTGGAACATGATGGCACGTTTTCTTGTCTTTCTGCAGTTGGGGAAAAAAGAAATATGATGCTCGAAGCGATGTCATATGTTGTTGACTGTAGTCAATGTAATTTTGGAATCAGTAAATTGATGGCAGAGGTATGCAAATCAAAACCTCAGAGTTAAAATAGCTAAGTTGCACTTAAGTATTTTTATTTAGAATTATCTATTATAATAATATGGCTGTTTATAGGGTGGTGCTTATTTGAAGGGATCTAAAATACTTTAAATTCATGTTTAGTTGCCATCATTTGGACGGTAAGTGACAGCACTTGTTGGCTATGGAATGATGTTCAAGTTACTGTGGTTATTTCTTATCATAAGTGCATGGAAGACTGTACTGTCTGTAGCTCAGGCTAAACCTTGACTTTAGTCACAGAAGGTGCACGTGCAGGTCTGCTGAAATGCAGTGACCTAAAAGATAGCAAAGTAGCAATGAAGTCATCCGAGATTTTTAACAGCAGAAATTCCAGACCTGTTTCTTATGCAAGTGCTATTCAAGTTCCTATGCAGAGCCATTAAAGCTTGAAAGACGTTACTTTGGAACAGTTAGGGTGAAGCAGAATCTGAGATCTGTGTATACTAATGTGCTTTGGGAACTGTTTTGAGACAGTAGGTTGTTAAAAGAGTTTCATATTAAACTAATCCCTCATAAAAACTCATCTGATCAGCTTACTGCTTCTTTTGCTTTCAATCTCAAAAAACCAGGGGAAAATGCCATTTATTTCATGAAGTTCTGGGGGCCGCTCTTTTTGCTCTGTTTGATTGCTGTGCTGCATTTAGATTTTAAGTCTTTACTGGGGCATGAGCTGCTATAAATATTTGTCTCTTAAATATCCATATTAATGCATCGGATGTGTTGGAATATATAGTTACAGTATCTTACTGAACGGGATTTTAAAAATACATAGATCAGTTAAAAGTCTACGGAAACTCAGTAGGCATTTGTAGCAATATGTCTATGAGAATGGCTGTGAGAACAGTATTTAAACAGACCAGTCTGTGTACATCCCAGTGATATGTCAGGTATGGTAGTAGAAGAATACATAAGATGTACTGCTTGTCCAGTCACAGCCTGCTTGCTTGTTTGGACAAGTGAAAAGAACTATTAAAAATCACAAGTGGAGTTTGAGCATTTAAATCATCAGATTGATTTAACTCATTTTCAAAACGGAAGAGAAATAAACATGTCCAACAAAATAGGAAGCACTTGTATTCCTCTGTAGAAAATGTTTGGATCTTTATTATGTTTTTATCTTTTCATAGCTGAAAAAAAGGCAAGTGTTTAAGTCTGTATCAGCTAGTACGTTATGTTTTTTATTGGATTTGTGTGAAGCAACTCATTATCACAGAGAACTGAGTATCCAGCTTATTAAAAANACTGTTTATTTTTAAAAAAAAAGTCTTGGCCAAGAAGGAACTGCAGCAATATTTGTAGCAATATTTCTGTTATATCCCTGTAGAAGGACAAACTGCTGGAAGAGTTTTCAGGTACCATAAATCTAGGAATTCTCCTCAATGACTTTAGTACTAGGCTTAGGCCTAGTATCCATATGCTTTCTACAGCTCCAAGTGTTTGAATGCTTCTCTGCAAAAGTAGGAGGAGTTTTGGGGTCTTTCAAAGAGTATTCTTCTCACTTGCCTACTGCTCAGTTTTTTTAAGGAACCTTGGTGAACAGCAAAAATGCCTACTTATTTCCCCACTTAAAGACTCTTCTTTGGAATAGCGGCTTGTTTTTCATGAGATAACTAAATGTTCTTGGGGTAGACATGTTGAATTTAAATTCTTCTTTAGAGGTGGTATTTATAAAAGGCTTAGAATGAGACCTCCAAAGCTTTAGGTAGGTCTGGACTTCAGGCCAAGTATAGGCTTGTTTATGTCTGTCTTTAAGAATGACATGATGAAC